>QJSC01008558.1:21161-157700 GCA_003697955.1 Calidris pygmaea
GCCTTAAACAACCCGTGGTGGCAGTGAGTTTATGGCTACATCTTCATCTTCCCAGTAGATACACCCTGGTCCTTAAGGCACAACCACCTCAGCCCACATCTCTCTCACCACCAAGAGCGACAGCCCAAGACAAACAAATGGTCATCTCTTGGCTGGTGTCCCATGTCACCTCCACTCGTGGTGGAGCCACCCCAGGCACGTGGGGGGCTGTTGGGGAGCGCAACTCACGCCGAACTGGGACGAGCCATCACTTACCCGATCTCCTCAGACATTTCTTTCCCTGCCAGCATTAAAGTTGCCGGGCTGGCATTTTCAGCGTGAGTCTGCCAAGATGAACTAGAACTACAGGCACATCCATCTTCTCCACATCAGCGCGAATCTTCTTTCACCGCTCCCAGGGCTGTTGATCCTTCTCCTCCGGGACTGCACCAGGTGGAGAAGACCTTCCATCCTTTCTTCCTCATGGAAATCGGACTGTCAAACAGGATTCTAGAAAGGACAGAACAGTTCCTTTAATTTTCCTTACTTCTTTATAATTAGAAATTCAGTCCCATCAGAGCAGATAAAGGACAGATGAGACTTCAAGGACAATTCTAGCATGTTTTTTAATGGAATTCATAGGTGATAGCTAATCAGAAGCCCATTTCAGAACTTACAATTAAGAGGAATCCTGAAGGTGAGGCTGGTGAACATTAAAAGAAGGATCCAGAGGGGGTAAGAGAGAGAAAGAAGTATCCACTCACAGTAAATAGCTAACACAGAACTGTTCCGACAGCCGAAAATGGGGGACTCATAACGCATCAGGCAGAGCTACAGGACAGACTTCAGGGGCCCAAAGGCTTACGGAAGGAACACCTTCAGTGTCCCCTCAGCCACAAGACTCGTGTCCCACCAGCAACATAAACCACAGAAGAACTAGACTGGAGTATAACCCAGGCATGTGCATAAATCATGGAGATCCTTGCAATGCCTCGACACGAGTGGAGCACAACCAGCAGCACACATGGAACAAGAACAGAAAAAATAAGGTATTTCTTACTATGCCAATGGCTTCTCCCCCATCTCCACTGCACATACGAATTCTAATGAAATGCAGCCACTTCTGCGAAGCCCAGAACATAAACCAACTGGGTTTTTTTTCTGACATGAGGGAGGGAAAACACAGAGGACTTCCAGTTTGACTACAAAAGACACCCAAACAAGATCTATCAAACAGCTCTGTCGGCAGAAAGTGAAAGACCATAATTTACCATCCCACCCGAAAAACAATTTCCAGCAGTGTAAGGCTGCTCGCAGCAAAGCGTCTCGCTGGTTTTATTGGTAAATCACCAGAGAGAGCATCTTCAGCTGAAGCATCGATGCCAGGCAATGATTTCTACATAATCCTGTGCTCACAGGCTTGGAAAATTGCCTGGGTGTCCCAGCAGAATCAAACAAGATAAAGAGAGAGTGATTCAAGTAATGAGTAATAACAAGGCCTGGAAAAAGGCTGCCTGCTTAGAGACAAACATGGTATTTGCAGTAATTAATAAATGTGACAAGACAGAAAGGAGCTGATAGTAAAGCAAGCACGAACAGGTTACAGTTTAGATCTGATCCAGTTTAAAATTTCCACTCCCAATTTGGAAGTTCTGAATTTTTTTATTTTTTTTTTTTAAGGCGAACTCAGGGTTCAGCTTTTCATTTCACCAGAGGTGATGAGGATCTGGGGTTAGAATTTTTTGGGCTGAACCCACCACAGTTTCAGTCTGACAAAAATCACCTGCTCCAGCACATGAGAAAATATTAATTGCAGGGTGAGGTTCCATTGAATCGTCCGATAAGAAGCATCATTTATTCTGAGAACAACTTCTCTCCAAGCAGCAAATGGGAGTAGTCTAAGACTAGTTTTCTATTTTCATTGTCAGGGCAGTTTCGCAAGACCCATGTTCATTAGCAGTCCCTAATAACCCCTGCAGGACCTGTAACCAGCTGTATATGGGAGAGTGACACATAGTACTGGCCCCAAGGAGCGCCCCTGAACTTCATCTTTTACTATTACAATTCACCTAGAACCATGACAAAGCCATCCCTGGGACAGACAGCAGACAAACCATCCTCAGAAGGGAATGCCCTGCTCCAAAGCTGTTATAACCTCCTCAGCAAAACACGAGAGGAACGAGAAATGATCTTTCAAGACCCCAAAGTAGCTCAGCGACACGCCTGGGACCCAAACCCGAGTTTTTCTGGCTACACTTCCACCAGGCAGCTCAAAGGGAAGCAGCAGAGATGTTTTCACTCATGGACTCTAAACATATATCATCCGGCTCATGCTCTTCAGCATCAGTCAGTGAAATTAAGCACATCCCGGGATAAATGCCATCCCCACGGCATCCAGGCACCCCAGTAGGGATGGAAGATACGCCCAACGCACTGGTTTCTCCACAGGAGGCTGCGGTGAAGAACAATCCATGGCCAGGGCTTGCCCATCCAACCACGTGGGGATGCCGAGGCCGTACCAAGCCAGCGCCGGGTGACATCGCCACGGCTCTGGGTGACACGGAGAAGGGGAGGGCATGGGGGGCCCTCCCGTCCTCTTTGTGTGTCTACACAGGCAGGCCACGATCTGCCCCCCCCAAGTTTTTATCCCAGTGACAGAAGGTGAAAGCTTGCTATTCCCAGCCACATTTATTTATCACTTTACTCCCGTCTCCATGGAAACGAGCCATGATATTACTGGCTGCAACTGGGAGGTCGGGAGGTCTGCGGGAGCTGCTGGGAGCCGGTGGCACAGAGCAGAACAAATGCTAAAACTAGAGAAAGTGTAATTTCCCTGCAAAGAGCAATGAAATAAGTGGCAGGAGAGTTGAAAAGCACTAAATGTGAGAGGCTTGAACTTAATACCACTTCAATTATTTAACAAGATTGTCTCGTCTATGTGTTTGGATGAGTACAATCAAACCTGGGGACCGCCGGGGTCGGCTCATCACCACTCACAGACAGCGCTGGCATATTGTATCTCTGCACCCACTGGGCTCCTTTCAATTGCTTTTTAGCAGCCTTCTCTAGAAAAGATGAACAAGACAAAAAAAAACCACAAAGCCAAAGCCAGAGGCTCAGAGCTGAGCTTGATCCTACAGAAATCAGGGACATGAGGTCAGTCCAGACCCGGCTCTAAATAAATAAACACAGAAGACAGTGATAACACAGGCACACGGGCAGCAAGCACATGCCACGCAAACCAGCATCTGCAGTCGGGGATGGTTTTGTGAGGGACCAGAACCAGACTGCAGGATTAGTTCAGTACCATCAAACTCTCCTGAGCAGCTTAAACATCTATACTGGGAAGAATGTGAAATGCCTTCCCTTATCCCCTTTGCAAGCTAGAGAAATGGGAAGTTAAAACACATCTTTCAGACAAGGACCATAGGAGTCGGTAGGAGACACCGGTCTGTCCCCCCTCTGGTATTTTATGTTTTTCTGGACTAAATGGATGTCCATCATCCCCTCCCCAGGACAAATGCTTACAGCAGTCAGCCTCTGCTCCAGAAGGAGAAGCCTGGGAGAACTCTCCAGCGAGGATGGCACACAGCAGCCTGTTCCTATTTATAGAAATCACAGACTCTGTTTTCATGGCCAGAAGGAACCATCTGAATCATTTCATCCGATCCATAGCAAAGACCATAAACTATATCCTTGGTCCAACCTCTTGGCTGAGCTACAGAATCGAGTCTGGAAGTTGAGCCCAACCAAAAACCCCGGTTATAGGAAATAATTGCAATGCCTGGACAGGGCTTCCTGCAGTTCATCACTGGCATAATTAAAAATGAGAATCCTACCTCCAGCCTTGCTTCAACTCATGTTGTGTTATGCATCTGCCACGCCAAAGAGCAAAACAAGATTTGTTCCCTGGGCTAAATTCAGTACATTTGGTTTCTGGAGTTCTTTGGTAAAAGACCAAAAGCCAATTGATGGCAAATTTTGCTGCTGTATGTCACAGAATAAACAAATGACAGTGGTGGGTACCTTAAATATGTATTTGTTCCTTTTGCCTTCGCTTCAGACAGGCCATTCCCACTGCACGAAATTGCAAAGATTTTTCCCCAAGTACCCAGCAAACACCTGAATTCTCTGAGACAGAGAATTGTTAGTGATCTCACAGCAGACTGAAAATCCTCTGAATCTTTAATAACCAGGTCTTTAAGAAAGGACAGATTATTTTCAAGCACTGAAGTGCCAAGTTATGCAAAGTCTTCAGCTGCTACAAAGTCAGCACTGGTCCCAGAAAGCTCACAGAAGGTGCTAGAGAGCCTTTCTACAGGCTGCCTAGGAGCCATTAATTCCATTATTTATTTTTTTTATTTAATTTGGAATAACATGCAAGATTTGCAGGACGCATGTGTAGCACCAGTGCAAAATGGTTTGGTTGGTTGGTTTGTGGCCAAAACGCCCCAGGTGCTACTACTGAGACTGCCTCGAACACAAAGAATTGCAAATGAACTCTGCTTCCCAGAGAGTTTGGGGACAGGTTTTCAAAAAGCAGCTCTGCTATATTAGCACACGGCGTGCAGGCATCCTGCTGAGCATCACCAGCACCTCCAACCTACCCAAACTGCCCCAACTCTCGACATAAGGGGTTCTGCAGGTCCAGGCATCCCCCTGCAGCAGCAGTTTTACTCAGGCACCGCCATAAGTATATTTAGAGTTCTTTAAGCAGAAGCCACACACTTACTTCTGAAATTTTGGCCCAAAATGTAAATTGGAGTCAGTTAAAAAAGTCATAGAATCATGGGATTGTCCAGGTTGGAAGGGGGCTTTAAGATCTAACCTAACTCTGATAAAAAAACATCACTAAACTATGTCCCTAAGCTCTATGTCAACCCGGCTTTTAAATCCCTCCAGGGATGGTGCCTCAAGCCCTTCCCTGGGCAGCCCATTCCAAGCCCTTAATAACCCTTTCTGTGTACACATTGTTCCCAATCTCCAACCTGAACCTCCCGTGGTGCAACTTGAGGCCGTTCCCTCTTGTCCCATCCCCTGTTCCTTGGGAGAAGAGACCGACCCCCCCCAGCTACACCCTCCTTTCAGGGAGTTGGAGAGAGCGAGAAGGTCTCCCCTCAGCCTCCTTTTCTCCAGGCTGAACACCCCCAGCTCCCTCAGCCGCTCCTCAGGAGAGCTGTGCTCCAGACCCCTCACCAGCTTCTCTGGACCCGCTCCATCAGCTTATCTTCAAGAATCTAAAATCCAGACTGCTGAGAAGAACGAAACTGATTTGTTCTTCAGTTTGCACAGAAGCTGCTGTAGCAAGAGCTCATGTGACAGAGTGTGTTATATCATGTATATGTGATCGAATGTACATTCAAAGGACACCATCCCTATGGGAAAGTCCTGCAGAGTTTAGGAAGAAACGCAAATCCACTCACCGTATTAAATTATGCTCGAGAGCCCTGTGCCAGGTGAGATTTACACCAGCTACGTACCTCGTCCGTCTCCCACCAAACTGTGCTACGCGCTCCTGGCGGAGGGGAGCCAATGGGCCTGAGACATAAATCAGCCCCGAGGCAGCACATCCATATTGCCCTGCCGAAAAGAAAGAACAAAGAAAGAAATCGGAACTAATTAGTCCTGTAATGTGTCTGAGGCTGGATTTAGCGTCACTCAACAACCACGGGCAGCAGAGGAATGAAGAAAAATGAAGCCAATTTGTGGCTCGGTATTTATTAGCATTTAGATAATATGCCCCATCCATCATATACAAGGCATGTTTCAAAAGTACCAGTGCTCCCGCGTCCTGAGCGCCCAGAACCCCTGTAAATCGCCTTCCTTGGGTCTTGCTGAGAATAAAACACATTCATCTGGATGCAACCACTGGGCAAAGACATTTTTTTACCTTGTGATGGAAATAAAGACCGATGATACTAAGAAATCCTAGAAGTGAAAGGCTGCAGACTGAGACGGAAGGAATCCACTCTTTCCCAGCCACGTCCATCCATGATTTCCAAGCTGCCAAGCACAGCCATGGGATTATGGGAATCAAATCCCGGTTGACATTGATAAGAGACAATTTGAAAGCATCTAAAAACCTTCAGCCAAGTTGGTTGCTCCATTACCCAGCCGTTATTTCGTGGGGAAGGGAAGGGGAACCCCTAGAGAAAGGGCCTGGAGGGGTTCCAGAAAGGAAACCATTAAAGACGACAGTAAAAAAAGTTTGATTCCTCTCTTTACGCAGCAGATAAATAACCGTGGAGAGCACCAGCTCTAGACAGGGCTGAACAACAGATCCCTTCCCAGATGTTCAACCACCCACTCCTGCAGGCGCTCCAGACAAGCAGCCTGGAACCAATCTCTTCCATGCCGTTTAAATCACGCTTTAATCTCTACAGGGCCATGGCTTTGCAAAGAATGGGTCCTTACCATCCCTTCCTGCTCGGTGCAGAGAAGGAGAGAGCGGCAGAGGTTCATGGCGTCACTGCAATCGTGGAAAGAACGCTCTTTTTCTGTTTTCCAAGTTTATTCCCCAGGCACTCCGAGACCAGACTCCCAGAAATCTCATCAATTTTTGACTCAATAAAACCCTAAGTAAGTGGCTGAAATTAAAGATACAGAAAATTAAACACACACTTAGGCGCTTTGACAAATCAATGCCCATAAAAATTAAACGCCAAATGAATCTTTTCATGTACATTTCTGCTTTGCTAAAGTTTTAATGAGTTTTGACCTTTCATCCCACTTCGGCATGGGAGACGCATTAAAAAATCTTACATAATTTCCAGGAAAAATAACTTCTTGCCTATCTTTATTTAAGAAAATTAATTGTTCTGGGTCCTAAGTCATTGTCAGCTTGAAAACAGTCAGGCTGTTTAGCATTTGAGCAGCTGTTAACTAAAAACAAACAAAAGAAAACAAAGCAACCCACTTCATAATGAGCATCTATCCATAACGAATATAAATCATTAATGTTGGTTAATTTATTAACCTAACAGGGACATCGGACTTGGTATTCCTTGCACAGGTATGTAATGTCTCAAGTTATTTGCTTATTTATTTGCGTAATCTTTGACAGCACAGTCAGGTTAGGTGATCCATTCCTGGGCCGTTACCAGCGGATACAAAGATACAAATAATGGTGACAGAAGAATTTAACTCACAAAACATATTTGACAAATAGACGAGCTTCAACCTCCCCAGTGGCTCAAGACTCTAATGAGGAAGGAGGTTAGTAAATAGGAACATTTCAATTTGGGAACAATGACATGCAATTAGTACCAGTGCCTTACAGCCATGTATCCTGAAAATAATTAGAATATGCTGAAGGAGCAGTTATGGTTACTGAAACTTCTGTGCCAGCAAATACTGGGGATAAAATAAGCTTAAAATAGCAGGAAATTGCAGCTCCGTATAACTGTTTCTTTAACGTTCAGTGTCTCCCCTTTTCTCCCCATCACACACATGCACACTCACATGAATATAATTTAAAGGCAGTAATGGAGCCGTGGTACCCACATCACGTTCATTCATTTGCACGTCTTCCCCATAAATCACCTCACCACCACGTTTGGAGTTCTTTAAAGGTTTTTAAATGTCAAAAATGCATCTAACATAAACACTTCTGCAGTCCTAGGCCCAAATCCACTGTCTTTCCACAACCAGAGACTTTCCAATCAACCCAGAGACTAACGAGGGGCTCAGCTCACACCTCCTGTAAAGCAGATGGGTCTGACACCCCTCGTCTCCTGTCCCCAACACCCCAAAGCCCCTGGGACGGCAGCATCACCTCCCCAGTGTCACCTCTCTGCTAACACAGAGGGTCCTGCAGAGAAGTTTTCATTCCCTCCCAGTTCCCCTCCCAAGGTGTCGCCTCTGGGGCGGAACACGTGGGTTATTTAACATAAAACAGCCTGAAAGAGGAAACTAAATCTCTAATTTAATCTCTAATAAACTAAACCAATCCTCTACCCCAAATGGATCTGAGTCGTAGGATGGAGCAATGCAGTAACTCACCCTGGAACCCTTGCAAAATGTGCCATTTCATCTTTTAAAAAGTGCAAGTAATCACTATCTTGATGGCCAGCATTACCTGAGCGACACCAGTCCCTCCCAGTACAGACAGGAATAAAGGTTGACACCGAGTTGATCAGCAACGCTGCTCCTCAAAGGCCACACTCAGTGCTCTGGTATGAACTGGTGAGGCACAGTTTGTTTTTCTAAACTTGTCATAAATAATGTATGACCTGTAGCGGTGCGGCCGCGATCCCGACCCTCTCCTTCTCTGGCCAACGTCCCGTACAGTTCTGTTCCTGCCTGCTGGATTATCCCAAAAACCCAGCCACACTCCTGGCTGAACTTATGTATCTTCAGTTCAGCTCCTGGATAAAATCCTGCTTGACACTTGACAGCCTCCGGACCTTGCAACTTCTACGGCAAAGTGCGAGAGGATAAGTCTCCAACTAGAATAAAAACTGAGCATGACAGAAAGGACTTTCTGGGGGGATAAAGAGCTCTCCGACGGCTCGGCTGCTGCTCCTCCTGCCACTTGACTGCAACAAAACCAGGCCAGAGATGGAACAGGGAGGAGAAGGCTGGCTGATTTCTTCAGTCTAGTTCCCAAACAGACACAGGTGCAGTCACCCCAAAAATAGGAAGCATACTGGAAGAAATATGAGAAGTTAAACAGGCAGAGGTAGATACAGTGTTCAGGGTATGCAGGTAGTGATCAGCCACACATACAGGCAATGTACAGCCTTAGCCACCCCACATTATGGCACACCTCAGGATTAAAATAAAATAGGTAGATGGCATTTCATGTGCTGCACTGGAACCCCACCTCTGCACTGACATCAAACCAACAGCTGGACTTTTTTTAAAGCCAGAAAACCTCTCTGGAATCCAAGCAGAACCAAACAAATGACTAACGCCGTGCCTGTTGCCAGTGAGAGCCCGTACTGGAGGGGGGATGTGGGAATGAGAGATGAGGGCTCTTTTCCATTCTAAACACCCCTGAAAGCTCAATAAATTAGTAGTGTTACCCGTGGCGGTGGCAGCAAGGTGTCACACGCTGGTGGTGTGTCCCATGGCTGGTCTGAGAGGGCACAGGAGGAGGAGAGCCGGCTGCTGCCGCCTCCACTGTCTCAGCTGCTGCCTCTTCATCCTGCCTCAGCCTTCGCGTTTGCTCTTCCCGGATAGATTTCTGCATTGTTGCTGCTTCTGGCTCAGCCTCTGCCTTCTGCCAACATCTCCACTTTGGTGGGTACACGGCCGTCACGTCTGCACCTGCGGCTCCGCAGTCTCTCCAAGGAGGAACATGAAAAAGAGCATGTAAATCTCAAGTGGTTTGTATTTTGTTTGAAAATGCTAAAACCCACCACAGTCCTTGCGCTTGCTTACCCACAACTGCTTAACTCGTCAGTCCAGGCAAGGCAAGGCTGAGCCAAAGGATCCCATTTGGTCTTTGATCTGGTGTTGTGTCCTTCCTGAAGGATCCAACGCCTTGTTCCAGCCTGTGCTACACGGAGCGAAGGCAGAATCTGTGATGCTCAGCCTGGTCCAGCCATGCCAAGAGCAGGTCCCCGCTATAAACACGTCAATCAGCAGCTTTCACTCAAAGGCTCTCCCCCAGCGCACCCCAAAATGCACCAAAAGCTGCGCTCGAGTGCAGGTTTGAGGGCAAACAGTGTGATACAGGGGACTTGGGACTCAAGCCCTGATGCAGGCTCACACCCAAAATATGGCACAGATTTACCTGCTGGCTCTGATGGGAACCCAAGCCCAAATACATCAAAATCTTCTTTTTCCTTTATGATGAATATGCATAAATTTGTGTCTTCCTGTGCAAAAAGCAACATCGTGGACATGCAATCATGAAAAACACCGTGGAACTTTCCTCTATGCACAGAAATCTCACATGATAAATCATTTTTTCTAAAATTTAAGTACTGCACATTGAAGAAACCTGACAGTTGCCTGATTTAAGTCACCGGCTGGCACTGATTTAAATGACCCACCGCACCACTGAGCCCACTTCACCCATCCCACCTCCATTTCCATTTCTATTCAACAGGAGCTCCAGATTATTATTTCCAGGAAGTTTCACGGTTCTTCCTGAATGATTGTGTCTTTATTGGTGCAGGAGCTCAGGGGAACGGGGCTGTGAAAGGAGCATGAAAGGCTCCGGGAGGGAACGCAGGAGTCCCTGAAGGTCTTCTCAAGATTAACGGCATTTTCATGGAGATGAAGCTGCCCGCCTTGCTGCTGATGCTTTCAATAGGAAGCTGCAGCCACTTGACTTAAAATTAAATGAATCTACTTATACGCATAAAGTTAACCAACCACTTAATTAGCTTCCTAGTCAGTTTTTTTTTTTTGTAAGGTGAAAGAGGGGGAGGGCATTCATGTTCATTTGTCTCACAATTTAAACCTTCTATTTTTTTTTTTAAAGGAAGGACTGATCCTTTGCTGTCTGCTCGCAGGGAAGAGCTCTGCTGTCTCTGTACAGAAGCACGCTGTCTTCTGAAACAAATTTAATGTTCATCAAAATCACACTGTATTTTAAAACGCCTCCCTGAGCACCTCACTCCTCAGCCAACAGCTGCCCGCGCCGTGGGCAGACAGAGCACACACTCGCACCTCAGCGCGTTCCTTCCAGTGACAAAGTGACAAAATAACAAGGAGAGAGACGTCAAGGGGAAAATGGAGGAAGACAACCCCTGCGCAGGGTCCTGCTTCACAGTGGAAATCAGTTGTCTCATATCAGTGAAGTACCATTTTACACCTCTTCCCTTCCTGAGTGACCTTGTCCCGTGTAATACACATCACAGACAAAACCTCCCCTGTCCCAAGGACACCATCCCACCCAGAGCATCAATATGTGCTTACCTTCCTCAGACCTGACAGATCTCTTGTCGCTCTTTTCTGGTTTTCTGGACTGTATCATCTTGAGCAATCACGATACCAAGGGTTTGTTGTGTGGGAAGGGGTTTGGCTTTTGATGGAGAGGGGAAAAAAGTCCTGAAAAGCAGGGTTTGCCGAGGAGCCTTCCATGGGAGCACAACTAGGTTGGGTTTAGACCTGTTCTAGCTCTCTGCAACGTCACCCTTCCTCCATCAGGACACAAGCGTTTGCTAATCATGCCACAATCTTCTCTCCTGAAATCAAATCACTTCACTGTATCATGTCACCGGCCAGTCCTGGGCAGATGAGTGAACGCCAGCCCTGTGATGGCGTGAGGATGATGTGCCTCATTGTAAGGACCCGTCCTAACGCGTTGTCAGGGCTCACTGGAATCCAGAAACCAATATCTCACGGGGCTGAAAGGCCACAGTCATGAGTCTCGTCCAGGAGAAGGAGACAAATGTGAGGCATCGCTTTGAACTCATTCCTCTCCCGAGGTCTCAGCGGTAGCTCTGGCAGGGTGACAGCGGAGAGACACTTGCAGTGTGTGCAGACATTTCGATAGCGGTGGCTGCTGCCTGACACCAGGACACGTCGAGGTGCAGTTACGTTATTTCTGTTCTCAGAGGCAGAAGAATCAGGGTTTTCCAGAACCTCTGTGACTGTTCATCTTCAGTGCTTTCATTATGTGTTTCAGTGAAGAATAAAAAAACACTGATTTTTCACTATTTCCTCCCTCCCACTGCAAATATCCATAGTCATGGCAGGGAATTGCATGAAAATCAGTGTTTTGTCTGTGGACTATGGCAAGGACAGCATGAACCAGGCTGCCTGCTTCCTGAGAAATACCAGCAATTCATTACGTGCTTATGAAGCTCCAACCTGCACAAACTCTGTCTTTACTATTTTTATCTGCCTTCTGATTAAACTTTATCTTGAAGATATTCATGACTATCATTAATTACCAGATTCCCCCACAAGTATCTCAGTTCTGAGAGATTGCCCTAACACGGTCAGAAGGAAACATTCTTTTAAGTGTTTTAAAGAGGAGCCTGGGGCAGGGAGTGTGGAAGTTTGCCCATAACGTTCCTCTAAGCAGGCAGAAGAATAAGAAACCTAAGAGGGCCTTGCCCACAGATTCCCAACCTTTCTTCTTAATCTTGATCTTCCTTCATCATCCTGCTACGTTCCTGCGACCGTGAAAACTTCCAAACACACGGATGGGAGGGAAGAAACAGGGGATATCTCAGCTTGCAGGCAAAGTGATGGGTAACCAGACTCTTAAGTCCAAATCCTAATGCTGAAAGCTCTTTTATACTTCAAAATTAAGATCAGTGGCCTTGGATTAGTTTGAAGAGAAGATTTAAAAATTAAAAAAAAAAAAGCAAAGCAACCAAGCTGAGGCTTAGGCTGAGAGCCCATTACTTGCCTCAACTGGACAGGCTAATCCTTCTGCTGAGCTTAATGGAAGTGCTCCTCACAGTGCAGCTAGAAGAGAAGAATCAGACACTCCTTAGGTTGAAATCTGGGTTACAGGGACAGTGAAATGAGGATAAGACGAGGCAGTACCATTTACCGTGTCATTAAGGTTAAACACCAACAGCATTCTCACGTGCACCGTGACCCCAGCAGGCAGCACTCAGTCCACGTCGGGCCACGGCAGATGGCGATGGAGCAGCGGGTGCATTGCATATCCAGGGCTGCCTGAAAGGAGAAACATTTAATTGCAAATAAAATCAAACCTTGCCTTTCCTCCTTCTACTGTTTTAGAGCACTGTGGAAGTTCTGCAAGGAGTCTGTATGAGGAAAAGTTTAACACCTCTCTTGTGCCGTAACTTGTGGTACCCAAAGGTAAGAGACAGAGGCGCCACCTCCGCCTGTTGCCAGGTTTGGGCTGGGGCAGAGGCGGTGGCAGGCAGAGGCTGACACAGACGGCTCTGTCGCTCTTCTGATAAGATCTGACAGGATTAACAAGATCCAGGAACCACTCCTCACGCTGGAAGATCAGAAACGGCTTTGTTTCCCTCTTGAATCCTGCCAGGAAGAATCGTGTGAGGAGTGAGAGTGGCATCTCAGAACGGAAGGAGGGAAAAGGGAAATAAAAAAGGCAGGGGGAAAAGCTAATTACAATCGGCAGCCAATTTAAAACACTTCTCTTGGATGGACTCATTATCAACACTGCGATCAGGCATTTCACCTACCATGTAGTACGTGATAAACACTGACACTGTGTTATTAACATATTGCCATCTAGTATCTATTAATGCTCGTTAATGCTCCTTTACAGGCCGGGAGAACCCTCCCCGTGGTAGTATTTCCCCCTCCATCTGCATCTTCTTTTCTTCCTTTCTTTTGCTTCTGTGGTCAGACGGGAATCAAACGGCGAGAGCTTCTTGCTGACTCCTTTTGACAGCTCTGATAAGGTTATCTGGGATCCTAATGGCACATCCTAAACTTAGATTCAAAAGCAGAAAGAAAATCACTAATGGGCTCCTGTGAGCGGTGAAGATTCTGCTCTTTTTAAGGCTTTAAAGCTCCCTGCCGTGGATTGAGCCAGTTTGCTCTTCTGACACGGAAAAGCTGTCAATCAGCTCAGCCAGTGCCCTCACTAACCACCGCGTTTCATAAGCTCCATGACCCACCAGTCAAGAGAAGGCAACAAGTGGCTCAGATCCATGTGGCGTTATCAGGGACAGAGACAGGAGCCTACACGCTCCCAGACATCGGCTGGGGTTTGTTGGGTTTTTTTTTCTCCCCTACTCTTCACCTTTGCCTGAAAGGGAATGGATCAACAAAGGGAAACTTCAGCAAGAGCTTAATCAAAGCTTCAGCCAAAAGGGCTAGAAGTCTGTGTGTGTGTGTTAAAAGGCTGAGAAAAGTTTAAGGTCTGTTTTCTGACAGTGGCAGCACTCATTATACTGTATTCTGCACTCATTATTAGGCTAAAATGAAGGGCCTGTTTCCACAAAGTGCAGAGCTGGGAAGAGAAGAGAATGAGTCCCAACGACTCCTCCAGAAATCGGATGTCCTCGCTTGCCACTGGCTTTGTCACCCACACACATGGCCTTTCCTTGCATGAACCCATGTTGCTCTAGTTGTGTTTGGCTCTTTTCACAGCAAGGACACCCTCTGTTTCCTTTTTGTCTGCAAATATGACCACCAAATGAAAGGCAAAGGTGCTTCTGAAGGAGTATCTGTAAGGATCAAAGGGAGACAGTTGGTTTTCTCCACTGGTGTTGAAGCAGAGAAAAAGAAGACAAAGCTGCTTTGAAGTCTGTTCCTACCCTTCAGCTGGGAGCAGGACTGGCCAACACCACCAAAGGATGAGCTCAGGCTTCCGTGGCCATGAAGGCTACTGTCCTGCAGAGTGGCTGGTTCCCACTCGGGACCAGTATATGTGACACAAGAAGTAGAAGAGAACTGCAGCAATTCTGAAGGACTTCCTGGACTTTCTTAGTAGCAAAAGGAAGGATGTGACCGGTCTCAGACCAGCGTGTAGTGACCAAAGTTCCCGGTCCCACCTCACGCTCTGTGGGTCACTGTTCAGGAATGTCCCATTCGTGTCCCCATGGATACGTGGATACAGAAGATTTCTGACAAGGAGGATTTTTACAGAGGGTATTTCTAAAAGCCTGTTGTTCTTGTTAGTCCTGATGGGGAGGGGAGCAAGAGAGGAAAGTGGAAAACAAAGAGGCAGCTAACTTGAGAAATAGTCAAATTGCAAGCAAATAATTGTGAGGAAATAAACGATAAACACCAACCAAAAATTGTATCCTTCAGGATTTGATGAATTCCTGCCTCTGAATCGGACTGAATCTATTTAAAACATCAAATTTCATTCTGGATTTCCAAAGTTTGTTGGAGCTCCTTCAGCCGACACCATTGTAAATATTTGTCGGAAAGACTGGAAACGCCCAGAAGTCATTGCACAGCAAATTTCCTTATTCTGAGCCAAGCTGGTTAATTGAGGAGACCAACACCTCTGAGCTCACTGACACGATGCTACCTCGCTAGGAAATCAAAGAAAGTCCTACCTCTTCTGCTGGACGTGTGGAAATCTGTAGGATGGACTGTATCCTGTGTGCTACACGCTCTGGTATTTCCTGCATCCTATAATACACACTGGTATTGCTTGGAGCCTCCGTCTGTAGGAGCAGTTCACTGCCATGGAAAGAACAAGTGGAAAGCAATTGCCACAGTCAGTTTCTGTGCTCTATTAAAAAAAGTACATTAACGATACATAAAGCTGGCAAGAATATCTAACCTCTAGAAAAGAGTCCTCTGGAAAGAGATGTGATCGTGTAATTAAGAGGTATATCATAATGTAAATGGGCAAAGGGGCTAATTAAATTCATAAAATCAACCTCCATTCTGCTATTCGCTGATTGTGGAGTTCTTCAACTTGCAGCCTTTATAATATTAGTTTAATGTAACTTTTTTGGTGTACAATAAGGAGCTTTCTTATTAGCCGTGCCTTGTCTGTTCTCTCACTTGCCTGCCTGGATTGAGTCACAGCACAATGAGTCTCCTGCCTCCCCAAGTCACGTAATTATCTCAGGATCTTAAATTAAAAAATAGGACTCTTGTAAACCTCTCTGTTCTGGAGAAAAGCGTGAGTAGGCGAACGCAGCGCAGCCCGTGTGTTTGTGTCTGTGGAGAGCCTGAAACAATAGTTGTGAGAGAGCAAATGTCATGTGTGTCCTAATAGAAAACTAATTATTCCGGCAACTCTTTCACCACCATCCCATCAGGGAACTCTCTCACCCCAGTGGGTATCTACGGGAGTAAGTACTTGGAGAAATCCTGCTGATGACCCTGGCTGTGATTACTCCTCTTTTCTTCTAAAGATAAATCTCCTTGATTTTTCTGGGAGAATAAACCAAGGCAACGCTCTGTGCAATCCCAGGGCTCCCAACCTCAGCCTGGACTCCCCGATGCCGGCTCCTGATCCAGCCCCGGCTCTTTCCTCTTTGCTTCATGCTCTGGGGATGTGAAGGGGCTGTGAAACTACTTGAACCCCCGCACGTGAAGTGTGCTTTTTGGCAAACGAGGACACAACTAATTGCAGTGTGGCTTTGGCAGCTCCTACCTCCCGGATCGTCCTTGGGATTGTCAGAGCACACGGCAGCACCGAGAGCAACGAGCCCCGGGGAGATGGGCTGCAGAGCGGAGACGTGCCGATATTTTTAAGCCATTTCTCACTTACAGGCAGTTCATGTTTATGGAATATGGCACAGGAGGTATCTTAAAACCAAAGCATTTCTCCAGCTACGCACACCCAGGACAAACCTGAGGTGAATGATACCCTCTAACTTCCTTCCAGAGCCATTTCAGCAGCAATCAGAGGAAACATTTCCTAGACAAACAGTTCATATCAAATTTATAAGCCTTCCCTTGGGGAGGAAACATCCATTTCCCCTTCTACCTGTCATTCTTCTTTGTTTATTGAATCAATAAGGCATGAAATTTGGCAGGCTTTAAGTGAAAAATGAGCTGTTCATATCAAAGAGAGCCTGGATGGGTAAAAAAACCCAAAATTGTGAGAATCAAGATTCAGTTAATAGGAGTAAAAATAAATAGAATCTAAATGTAAATGAACATTACATCACCACTGGCATTTAAGTTCATTTTCAAATCCAGAATTAGAAACAGACTGAATTTGCTGAATCTTGCTGTGTTGATATAGAGCTGCTTTGGGGGACACAGCTCTGATCACTCTGGCTGTAGCTTCTGCTCCCCAAACAAGGCACAGCTGGAGACTCCTACTGGACGGGAAAGGAGAGGGGATTACGCAGAGGGGGAAAATCCCTAGTTTTCGGTCAAAAGGATAGGGAAGAGCTTAGGAGGAATACGATTAAGTTCCTGCTTCCCTGTCCTTTGTAAACCGTTGCGATCCAACAGCCAGCGTGTCCCAGTCACCTGGCCCCTTCTGGATGGCAACTGAATCACAGAATCACAGAATGGTTTGGGTTGGAAGGGACCTTAAAGATCACACAATTCCAATCCCCAGCCCTGGGCAGGGACACCTCCCATCACACCAGGTTGCTCCAAGCCCCCTCCAACCTGGCCTTGAACCCCTCCAGGGATGGGGCAGCCACAGCTTCTCTGGGCAACCTGGGCCAGGCTCTCACCACCCTCACACCAAACAAGTTCTTCCCCACATCTCAGCTCCATCTCCCCTCTTTCAGGGTCAAACCCTTCCCTCTCCTCCTGTGGCTCCCCTCCCTGATCCAGAGTCCCTCCCCATCTCTCCTGGAGCCCCTTGAGGGACTGGAAGGGGCTCCAAGGTCTCCCCGGAGCCTTCTCTTCTCCAGGCTGAACCCCCCCAGCTCTTTCAGCCTCCCTCCCAGCAGAGGGGCTCCAACCCTCCCAGCACCTTTAATCAAAGCCAGCCAGGAGGTCTGATGATGATGAAATAATTCCAAATAGGTGGTGAGTTACCCTTCAGTCCAAGGAGGATATGAGTATGTCACCACCGTGTCCTGCCTTCGGGGCTCACAGCCGATTTCTTGCTCGGCTTGTCTCTCTACAGCCTGAAAGCTCTTCCTCTTGCCTCTGGAGATCACCGCGCACATACCTTAAGTTTTCCTCCTTACATGAGGAAAGGAATCACTGGCAGTTACTCTAAGCTAACATTATCAGTAGGTCACAGCAGCTTTTCTGGGCGTCTTCAAGCTTCAAGGGCATTTTTCAAAGCTACCAGTCCCTACTACCCTGTGCTCCAGCTCCCAGCCTGACAAGTATAATTTCCCTCCACTCAAAGGTGAGCTGTTCTGTTCAACTACAAGCATGGGGTCCATCATTTAGATGAAGACACAGTGATTATATTTGAGTCTGGTTCCTTTGAGCGTGACTGTGTCCCTCTCTGCCTATTAAAGAGCGAAGTTTAACGCTCCTCGCACTCCCACTAATCCTTTTGTGTAATTTAGTCACATTACGCATTCGCTTCTACGACTATTTTTGTAGCTCAAGGTCTTAACTTGCATCTTCCAGCTTCAACTGCCTTTGAAACTGCAGTACATTCAACGGGGGAGATTTGTTCTTCCTTCCTAACACGCACGCCCACAGAATTAATTTTTTATCCCACTGGAATTACAAAACTTGCACATTTTTTTCTTGGCACACACCTTTGCTCGAGGACTTTTCAAGTTTAGGCTGACGTGGCATGAGAACCAAAATGAAATTCAGTAAGGGCAAGTGTAGGGTGCTGCACCCGGGGAGGAATAACCCCTGCACCAGGACAGGGTGGGGGTGACCTGCTGGAGAGCAGCTCTGAGGAGAAAGACCTGGGAGTCCTGGTGGACAACAGGATGCCCATGAGCCAGCAATGGGCCCTGGTGGCCAAGAAGGCCAATGGCTTCCTGGGGAGCATCAGGAAGAGTGTGAGCAGCAGGTGGAGGGAGGTCATCCTGCCCCTCTGCTCTGCCCTGGGGAGGCCCCAGCTGGAGCACTGGGTCCAGTTCTGGGCTCCCCAGTTCCAGAAGGACAGGGAACTGCTGGAGAGGGGACAGCAGAGGGCTACAGAGATGGTGAGGGGCCTGGAGCATCTCCCTTATGAGTAGAGGCTGAGGGACTTGGGTCTGTTCAGTCTGGAGAAGAGAAGGCTGAGGGGGGATCTGATCAACGCCTCTAAATACTTCAAGGGTGGGTGTCAGGAGGAAGGGGTCAGTCTTTTTCCAGTGGTGCCCAGGGACAGGACAAGAGGGAACGGGCACAAACTGGAACATAAGAAGTTCCATCTAAACATGAGGAGGAACTTCTTTCCTGTGAGGGTGGCAGAGCCCTGGCAGAGGCTGCCCAGGGAGGTGGTGGAGTCTCCTTCTCTGGAGACATTCCAAACCTACCTGGACACGTTCCTGTGGGACCTGCTCTGGGTGGCCCTGCTCTGGCAGGGGGTTGGACTGGATGATCTCCAGAGGTCCCTTCCAACCCCATAGCATTCTGTGATTCCGTGAGAGGGGGAGAATTTCTCCCTCCAGTCACGGCTACTCTCATAAAACTGCAGATCAAGCCCACGCAGATCCTACAACTCTGGCAAAGCCTTTTCCTCACCTTCACTCTGCCTGGATGGTTTTATTAGTGTATTAGCACTGAGCCACGCTGTGACCAGCAGGAAGGTCTTGTTTATTGCCAGCTTGTTTGAAGACAAGCAGAGCATCTAATCCCAGTGAGGTGGGATCTAATTATGAAGGTTTTAATGAAAAAAACACAATGATGAGGCATTGTATGAGGTACAGAAACCACATGTGAGAAATTGAGACCTTACTGGCTCCACTGGTATTCAGATAGAATCCACGTACTTTTTGAAATACATGACTAATTTTAATCAGTCACATATTCTCATCAATTATCTTTGAAATTGTACGTCTCGCTGTCATGACTGGGGAATACCTACGAATAAATTGTTGATCTCTACCAATACAGAGACTTTTTCCTGGCACCCCACAGCCAGTTACACCAGTCTTCAAGCTCATTCCTTAAGAGCAGGAGACACATTCCATGATAGGGTTCACCCCAAATAGCAGATACACATCAAGGGGGTTCCTGCATTTTCTGTTCTAAATGACTCTGTTTCCTCTGGAGCAATAATCTGGTTTGTGTTCACCAGCTGAATTCACTCAACATCAAGCAGATTAAAGGTGAAAGCATATAATTTAATTCCGGCACAGAAAAAGGTCAGCCTCTTAATTATTAAGTGAGAAAGAAGATTGCAAAAAGAGGAAAATAACCCAAAATGTAATTTTAGCACCAGGTTTCTTTCCCAGCTGTCAACTCCAATCCCTGAGGTACACGTCAGCCACACCGACGCGAGGCACAACTTACAAACTGAAAATACACCTTGAGAACTATCTCTGAGAGTAAGACCTTAAAGCTGGTGCACCTGGATTCCTCCATCCACCGCATCTCCACACAGAGCAACCTGCTCCCTTTCTTCTCTCTCCTCTTGCTTAAAATGGCATTACCACCCAGTTAATTATATTCTTAATCACAGAATCACAGAATTATATGAGCCTTAAACATGGTGTCTCTTATACTCTAGGCATTTTGGGTCATTTTAGGTATAAAGAGTTCAAGTTGAGTAAAACAAAGCCTCCATGGGAAGCTAAAGAAGATTTGAGCTGATTGTCACACTGTAGATATTCAAATTCTTTTGTCAGGACTGGGGCTGGTATCGAAGCCGATAGAGCTTGAAACACAATTCTGAAATGTGGGGAAAAGAAGAGAGAGGGGTCCTTGCCTCCCATTTGCAAGAAGCAAGAATAAAAGAGGAACAGGATGCTAATTTAGCATGGTAGTGGAGGCAGGATGGCACACTGAAATTTAATTGTGCCCAATATGGCAGGAAAAGCTTAAACATTTCACAAAATATGCATTCTCTCTGATTATTTGTAAAGCATCATATATGTCCTTGGCACTTTACTGACGGAAACATTGGCAGGTCTCTGCCTCAAGGAATCTATAATTAGGGTATAGCAAGGGAAGATGATGGATAAGAGTGTATGGGAGGACAGGGATACAACAGCAAAAAATCATGAGGAGCTTTAGATATTCTTTTCTAGATTTTTTTTTTTATTCTTTTCATTTAAATGTGATATATTTTAAATCTAGGGCTAAGAACTGATTGAACTTCAAATTTTTTTTGCCCCACAAACTTTCTTCTGTCACAAACTGGAAGAGAAAACTGAAGTTTTGGAATTCCTCATGAAATAGACACATGCAAGAAAGGTGATCTGGGAACAGCCTCATTCAAAAGCCTTGCTTTGCTGGGTGGGAGCATCTCTTTCCAGCTTCATCATTCTGAAAAAAAGTTAAACTGACACAAAGAAGTGAAAAAAAGAGTCTAACATTGCCAGTGGGAAACTTAACCACAGCACAAGGAGATCTTGAATGTCTGAATGTTTGTTTGTTGAAAGTTTTGTATAAGTAGATGTTCCTGTGAAGTGGTTTGGAGTGGCAAAATAAACAGTTTCTAATGGAAAACAGCTTTAGCAGAAATCTTTCAACCAAATCCAACGCTAAGACCATGGAAGAATAAGGGGGTAGAATCAGAGAAAATACTGGACACGGGAAAGTAGTTTTCATTACAGTAAAAAATGAAGGAAAAAAGATTACTCCAGAGCAAGTGCCCCTTGAGAAAGGCCAAGGGAGCCAGGAGAGCTCTGCTTTTTTCCAGTATTTGAAGAAAAGTCATAACCAAAGCAACTGCCTTGGCAGATGAGAAAGCAAGGACCTGGTGTGTGGGGTATGAGACTGCGAAGGCAGTTCTGTAAGAGCCCCCAAAAACCCCTCTGCATGCACGAGCTGTGAGGGGTGGCCACTTTGTCCAGGGCACTGCCGTGGCACCTAAGGGTGGCCGGATGCGAAGCAGGGGGCGTTGGCATTTCATCTGCCACTTTAAAATGTCAGAGGAGTAGAAATTCACTGGTTCTGCCATCAGAGAAGGGCCCAAAGAGAAATGCCAAACCGACGCCGCAGTGCAGTGCTGCATTGGGGCACGGGAGGGCCCATCAGCTCAGGCCCTGAGAAAAATCTGCCCCAAAATTCAGGGAGTCCCAGAATGACTAAATCCAAGAGATTTAGGGATGACTAATTGCCCTGGGAGCCGAACAGAGATCAGCAACTGGGCTTTCTAGAGGATACCACTGGCCTGGAGACATGAACAACTCCTGATTCCCAGCAGCATGTGGGAAAACTGAGCAGTCAACAAATTTCCAGCTCATTTCAAGTCTATTAATACAGTTCTGAAGCACCCAGCTTTCCCTCAAACCCGTAATTGGGATTTGGAAGTCTGTGGCTGTGTCTTGCACATCAGTGAGTCACCCTGTATTTTCCCTCTGCCTGAGAAACAATCTGACTATGCAGAATCGAGCAAGGCAAAGCAACTTCTGATCTTGCACCTCGATGCTCAGTAGGAACTAACCTGGGTTAAACACAGATTTCATTTGCAGTCACAGGAATAAGCCCAATGTCACTGCTGGGGAAGGGGGAAGGTGCCCGGTTCCAGGCAGCAAAGACAAATGCAGTCACACAAACACACGGGGTAGGTCCGTAAATGTACCCTGCTACAGAGAAATTAAACCCTTCCAAAATGAGATGAAAAGAACTTTCCTGTGGAGAATAAATACAGAATGGCTGCGAGGGACTAATGGGAGAGAACTGCAGTCGCACAGCAAATGCAAGAAATCGTTTTGAGAAAATATACAGAGAAAGCTGGAGCAAAGGGTGTGGAGAAAGGGAAGGGGTGCTTGGGCAATCGCAACAAGCCCAGGCTTTTTAGAGAACTGTGCTCAACCCCTTTGCTCAGATGCTAAACCTCCTAAATCTCCACATTTGCCCTCCTGTCCCCTTCCCTGTGGTCATTGCTGTGGAAGATCTGGCTGCAAGGGGAAGGGACTGTCGCCAAGAAGACAGAAGGAGGAACTGGGAAGATATTTAGCTCTGGATAAAGCTAACAAAGACCTTACAAAGCACAGAAAAAAATATAGCTCTGAATAAAGTATATAAAGTATATGTTTTGTTCCCTTTCATCCAGTGATCTCAAACCACTTTGTATACACACTTCGCTACATTCAGCCTCATGACACCTCTGTAAAGGCAGGCAAGTCGGGCTAGGAACACAGCAGCAGCCAGTGGCCTCAAGCCCTGGCATTCGCCCTGGGCTGTAATCAGCAGAGGTGCCCCTTTCCCAGCCTCGGGAACACTGACGGAGTATCCGGAACCTCGGAAAGTGGCAGTGAATTACTCTCAGCAAGGCAAACGGCGCGTCTGCGGAGCAAGAACTGTGTTCTGTGCCATTCAGAATGCAAACAGCATCAAGTCGAAGGTTGGCAGGCGGCTGTTTCCCTTGGAGCTGTAATTAATATTATCTGAGCGATGCAAAGAGAGCCGGAGAGGGCCAGGTGTCTCCTCTCGGCAGCCATCTGTGAGCACGCAGGATACCAGGGCTGATGTGAGGAGCCTTTCCCACAAACTGGGAAATAGCAAAGTTAAAAGGAAAAGGAAATAAGATAATCTTGATGAGCATCAGTTAATAGTCTGATCCCTTCGTGTGCCTCTAAGTGTGGAAGGTGCCACTAATGGTGCCCAACAGTCAAGTCTGACCTTTCAGCGACTGCTGCCATTTAACATTCTTTCCGCAGAGGGCAGAGAGCTGCTGTTTGTAAGGACGGGGTGAATGGTCCTCCTGCCACCAAGGAAATACAATCAGCAGAAGATCTCCCACTGGGAGGCTGGGGGGAACCACCACTGGGAACATTTCCAGTAGGATTTCTCATCAGGCCAAGGGCTCTTCCTCTGCTGTTCTTACAGCTGCAGAGGAAGCCATCGCTTGCCTTGGCCACTTCCATTCTTTTCCCTCTTTTCTGCCCTAAACACCCCAGAGCACCCTTTCAGACCCGGTCCACTGCGGATCACATCTCCTGGAAATGGCTCAACCTCTGGCTAAAAGTTTTACTGCCATTAAGCTGACCCCAAACCACATCTCTGCAGAGCTCAGTGGCGCCTACGTTAACAAGAACAAATGCGCTTCGGAGCATATAACACAGGAGAGGGGGAGGAAGGAGACCTTTTTGGATTGCTCATCATCTCTGCTGCCTCAGGGGTGCTCTCTGCCTTCCTCTGTTGGTTGTAAGGAGACAAGGTCCAGTCTGATACTGCAGAACAACTAGAGGTCTGCACCCACGGGAGCTGCTGCTCTTGCTTGTAAGAGTATCTGATGGTATCTGATAGTCTTTTCCCTTTTTTGAGAATTGTGGTGCTGTAGTAAATGTTTTTGCCAGAAAGTACACCAGGAATAGCCTCATTTTGCCACACGCTGAGTTATAAATAAGCAGTTAGAATGTAATGATAAAAAAGAGAGCACCTGGGCTTTTCCAAATGGATACCAATATTTATTCAGGATGATTTCCTAGCCAAGAGTTCCCTACCTAGTGAGTTGGGCTAACCAATTAGTGCCTTACCAGTCAATTAGCAATTTCAGGCCTGGTAAGAAGTCAATTAGTGATGTGCTGGTTCTGTTCTACAGCAAGTCAAACCAATTTGTAATTATCACTTCTCTTTTTCCATTTAGGGGTATGAATATCTATGACATAGAACAATTCTGTATCAGTTCATCAAACACATACAATTAAAAAGCAGTGCACCGCGGGTGCCGCAGCGGGACTGTGTTGAAGGCTCCGCTGCAACAGCAGAAACCCCCCTGTAACGCCGCGACTGCAAAACTGCTTTGCAGAGGTGGGAAGAACCGGAGAAAACTCCGTTACTGTCGCAGATAAAAGCCGACAGATCAAAAATGAAAATGTTCCACCAAGCTGGGCTCCTGCTTTGTGCCGCCTCAGTAAACAAGCTGTGTATAAAAGGCCCGTTTTGACACCACGCTGGTTTCCCCTACAACAAAGTGCTTGAAGAGGAACCGAAAGGCTTTTAACTTACCTCTCGACGTGTCTGCGTTGTTTGTGTCTTGCTGTTGCAAACGTCTAAAGCAGTTCAGGGAGCGATTCTCCTTCCTCTGAAACTGTTGCTTTCGGTTCCACTGATTTGCTCTGTGGCTGTAAAGATGCAATCCTGCTAACGGCCAGCCTGCAATGACACTCACTGGGATTAGTTACTTTTCTTTGGACCTTTGGAACACCTTTTACCAGCTTAAACTTCTACTTTCTCTTCCCTCTGAGCAATAACTTCCTAATGCATGACTAAAGAAAAATGCTTTTCTTGTGGGATCAGACTTAAAAGGCCCTGGAGAGCAGAACTATCGACCTTGTGACCCATGGGCGTTCAGAATTCCTACCCACTACAGCAAGCGGTCCTCGGCACCTCTGGAGACCCGGGCTCCAGGATTAATCAGCACCAGCAATAACAAAACTCGTTACAAAAATGAGAATATTGTGCTCAGGTATCTTGGGGGTGGAAAACACAAGTTCTGCAAATTCCATGACTGGACCTTGAATATAAGTAACCTCCTCTTCTCCGTTCGCTGGTTTTCCCCTTCCCTCGGGTCTTCTGAGTCACAACTCATTGAGCTTTGGCCTAAACTCCAAATCAATAAAGCTTCTTCTACTGTTTCTCTGTGATCTAGTAAAGTTCAGATGTAGCAAAATAAAGTCCAATTCCTATGACTGTTTTTTTTTTTCTGTTTAAAGAAGAAAAACCCCCTATTTTAACCATGTCTGATTTCTCTTTTCTGCACAGAGCAGGTATTTGGTAGCACTTCTGATACAAGGGAGCACCAAGTGAACAAAAAATTTAACCCTGTATCATTTCCCATCCTCTTTTCTTCTGTGTTATTTCCATTAATCAGAAGTGAGTGGAAAAAGTAAATATTGGTTTAGCTACTGCTTCTACACTTTCCTCCAACCTCCTGCAGTTTTTCCAGAGTCCAAGCTGTGCATCAGGCTGACTCTGGACGTGATCCTAAACTTCCCCGCAGCTCTGGAATATTCATCTTGGTGAGCAAGGAAAATACTTTTCAAGGAATCGGTGAATAAAGGGACACAGCAAGTGTTCTCTTCCCTGGATGGGATTGATTGGTTCGTGGACAATATCATACTCATTCACTCACAGCTTCCAGTTAAGAGTTCCAGTTATACTGGTCCAGGCTTACTCTCTCCACACGTACCTGCTATCCTTTCGGTGCAGTAAGTGGAGCCACTGACGCTCCCCTGTACATGGTTTATAGCAGATGGCTCTTATTAGAGAGTCAGAAGCTCTGGAGCGTGCATTCCTAACATCCCTGCCTTCATACTTGTTAAAATCATTAATTCTAACTTTATGCAACAACAAATTAGGGAGGACAGCTGTGCTGGCAGCACTGTCATTTGTGTCAACCCCCTGCGGTCACATTGAAAAAAGCGATCTAGGAACGCGTGTGCCAAAAGAAAAGCCAGTGATTTTCGACTGACATGTTTTAACGAAGGTATCATTAACGTGGCCAGTGATTGGTATCGTTTGGGTGGAACAAAAGGAGCAGCTCTTCTGCTGCCTGTCACTCCTCTTGTCAGGATTCTGCAATCAGATCTCAATAATGTCAATTTGCTGGCGGCGTTAACGCCGCAGAAAATGTGCCCTCCCCTCCCGCCCCCGAATCGTAGAAGCACCTTGTATTTACCCCTGTTCTTCCAGGGTGCAGCAATGGGGTGAAAATAGGTATCACTGCTGATCAGATAATGAGACATCCCTGGATCATGACTGTCATTCCACGCTTCAGGCTTCCGCAGGTGCCATTTCCCCATGTGCTGCTTTCTGTGGGCCGGCTGCTGGGGAGCAGAGAGGTCACGGATTATTATCGGCAAAATGCAAGATGTTTCACTTCGAGCTCAAACCCACGCGAGCTGCACAGCCCGGCCTGCAGCAGACACTGTCCTCGCTGCAATCTGGACTCTCTGCCTTTCCACAAACGCCCAAAATATCATACATCCGCTCCCCCGGTGAAA
This sequence comes from Calidris pygmaea, assembly GCA_003697955.1. Classification (NCBI taxonomy): domain Eukaryota; kingdom Metazoa; phylum Chordata; class Aves; order Charadriiformes; family Scolopacidae; genus Calidris; species Calidris pygmaea. The sequence continues at coordinate 47,456 of QJSC01008558.1, forward strand.
GAATCTCATGGAAAAGGCAAATGGTGTCTCCAGCAATGCCATGCCACGTACACGGACTCTCAGTGCGATTCGGGATCTCAGATACACTGGGGGAGTTCTGCATCTGCATAAATACTCAGGTAATTTCACCAAATAGATAGGAAAAGTTTGCTTTTCCTCTTATTTGAGCTGTGTAACTTAGAAGGGCCTCTGTTGGACACGCACCATTGCAATACCCTTGTGAGGGAAGGAAGCCCTGAAATGTTTCTTTACACATTTGCTGACATGGAGGAAATTCAGAGCAGCTTGTGCCCAGGTACCCTCTCTCCTGAGCTCCCCAGGCCCGGCCGCAGGAAGGGCCATGGACCAGTGGTGGTGTTTTAGCCTGGACGGGAGAAGGTCTGGGAGAAGACACCCCCAAAAGACACACTTCTCCTAGGAGAAGACACCCTCAAAACCCAGGGTCACCAGGAGAGGGCTGAATTATCTGACACGGGTAATTAGGAATCAAGTCTCCCCATGGATCCCCATATCCAGTCTCTAACAGAGTCCTCACACAACACAGTCTCTAAGGAGTTAATGGAGTATCTGCTTTCCTCTTCTTCACAGATGACGGGCATAAAACACTTCCCTTGCCCTGCAGCAACTCCATTCCTACACTAAAAATCCCAAAGCAACACCTTCAAGGCACCAGAGGAAGCCAGACATAAGCGGATGTTGCAAGTTTACTCCTATCTTGGGTGCCATATGCCGTACGGGAATATTTTGGGCTTGTCGAAAAAGCAGAAAGCGTTGGTTTTCTACTTTTTTTTAATGTGTGTGAGGAAGCGTCTACCACCAAGTAACGCTACTCCATTGAGCTGGAAGCAACAGGTCCAAGTATTCCCACAGAATAAACAATTTGCTCTAGATGGGGAATTCTATCCCTTGTTTTACTTCCCTGTGACACAAGAGGCCCCCAACCCCCAGCTCTGCCACAGACCGAATCCACCACCTCAAAGAGGAGCTGGAGGAAACCTGATGAGTTAAAATCCCACTAAAACCACTTCATTTTCCATTAGGTTGTGTCCCATTCAGAGTCTGAGTCGACTGGAATATGCAAATGGAATATATATGGAAGTAACACACAGGTTTAGAGCACATTAAACAGTTAATTTTCACTAAAAACTCAGTAAATAATCTTTTTCTGTGGTGCAAAGAGGAGTCCCCATTTTTAACGACACATTCTCTCTGCAGCAGTGATTCAGACACAGGCAGGTCTCTGGTTCCCTCCCATACCTTCCGATTTTTGACTAATAAGCAGGACAGCACACCCCATGGCTCAGAAAGCTTCTGTGGCCAGAGTAAATCAAAGACTCGGGAGTGAACCAGCGCAGTACCTAGCTGCAATGGATGTTGTAGCAGCATCACCAAAATTTGTGGCTCTAACCCCAAGCGTCATATCCTACATTCCTCCTGAATTCCCAGCGTCCTGAATTAGAAAGAAATTGTAATGGTTGTAAAATAAATCCCCAAACCATGAACTGAGAATGAATTAAAGGCTGGGAAACCATCAAAAAGATACAGGTGAGTTTTTTAAAATCTAATGAATTTTAAGTTGTCCTCAGGGTCTGCGAGAGGCTGGTGCTGTGGTGGTATGAGGGGCGGAGGATGGTGGCAGGGACTCAGCAGAGCCCCTCTGGCGGGGATGACAGGCTGGTGTCATTCCCACGTTATGCGAAATGCAGGGAAAATAAATCGACTGGTTTAATACTCAACCTCCCTGCCTGGAACACTAGAGGGAGCAAAGACAGGGAAGCAGACGGAGAGGAAGGAAGGCAGGAAAGGAAAAGCCACACCAGATCCTTCTAGTTCTTCTCTTCTGGAACATCCTAAATCCACCCAAGCTAATTCCAGGCTTTCCCAGTAGTCTCCTCCAGTCAAAACACAAACAGCTACACATCCCATGCTCCTCTTTAAATAATCTGAATATGACTGAGCTGCTCTTTCCACAGTTTAATTCTCTCCCTTTCAAAGTTATTAGAAGTTATTAGCACTCCAGGAGTCATTTTGCAGCTTTGCACTTTGATCCTCTGCCTCCACAAGCCAGTTCCCCACTGAGCTGCTTCATAACTTGTTTAATAGTTAATTTGTTTGGACATCATTAAAGGTATCAAGGCTCCAGGCAAGGAGGACATGCCAATTACTGTGTCAAGTGATTTAATTCTGAGGGGGGCAGCAGGAAGCAGTAGTTTAAACCGCTTAAAGGCTTGTACCTCTGAGAAATACGAAGCGAAAGCGGGCTGCTCAGAAACCCTCAGATTTTGGTTCAAAGAGATGCTCCTCTACAGCATTTATTTTGGGTGCTCAGCAGATGCCGAGACACAAACTGTGCATGTGAAATCCCAGCCTAAGCAGCTCTGTCATGATGAAGAAGCTGCCTCAGCTTCTAATAAACCTTAAAACCACTACAACAGAAGGCTGGAGAAAGAGCCTTCTGAGAAGTGGCATTTTGACAGGATTTTTGTTTTTTAAACCACTCACTTTTGTTTGCTGGAGCTTTTCTCGCAAAGGACTGGATCTGCATCCCAACGCACTGCACTTCTATAGACAATTTCCCAGTGTCACTTATTATTTCAAAAATACTCTGAGAAAGTAGGTACCCAGGCTTGTCTGCTCTAGGCACGTTCTGACATTTCACAGATAAAGCCTTTACCCAAGCCTCAGCTATACTTTGTTATAGTAATATATTATGGAATTATTAGCAGGAGAAGTAATAATGAATAATAATGCAATACACTGCACATTAACAGCTATCTCTTAGTTATACCCCACACCTTGTCAGGGAGGTGACACCTACACCAGCCAATTGGGGCCTTTTGTGATAATCTTTACCCAATTTCCCACCTGTCACGGGCTCCTTTTGCTGGTACTAATTCTCCCTTTGGTAGCACTGCGATATTAAAGCCGGAAAAACTCTCAAGTATAGACTCATTTTTTGGGTTTAAAAATGCCCACAGCAGGGAATCCTGCTAAGGTCAGCCCTGTCCTTTGCTGAGCCAGGACTGCGGGCTCCCTCACTGGGAAGGAGCTCCGAGGCGCATGAGAGCGCACCCGTAAAGCTCTGCCTTGTACAAATATAACAAAACTAGGGGGAAACACACCCCACAAAAAGAGGAGATTTGCCGACACGGGGGCGTTGGCATCGCACAGCTTTTCCTGCTCTTGAATGACACGGTTATCAGACATCTACCGTGCAGACCCGACGGGAGCTGCACCAGCGAAACCACTATTTTTCCAGCACAAATGCAACTGCGTAAGAGTTTCTCCTGGCAAAAATTAAGAGAATTAAAAAATTCCACCGCGCAGCGGCATGGTACAAGTTAGCTCCACGGAACAGCTACACAAAAGACACGGACAGGTTTTGAGTGGAGAGTCCAGGCACCCAGCAAACACCATAGCAGCTGGTGTGTGGATCAGCAGGAACAAAGCTTTTCAGAATAAAACCGAAAAGGCGAGAACCGTCGAGGTCTGCGAAATGGAACAAGCGATGGATGCACAGATGAGCCAACACAACTTTTCACGAGATAACACCACTAGCACTGCCAGGAGCAATCCTGGATGAGCTCTTTGACCACTCATTATTATTGAGAGATTGATAAAAAAACCCTAAAATTCCTAAAAAAACCCATTGATTTTTATGCCTTACTAGAGTATTACATCTAACGGTCTTTCTCACGGAGTTAAACACATTGCACTTTCTCGTGTCAAGTTGATGAGATTAAGAGAAACTAATTAGTTCTCATTTACACTCTATGTAACTATGAATAAACGAAAGAGAATTACTGTACGATTACAATTTCTTTAACTAAAGAGTTGCCTTAAAATTCCATTTGTTTCAAAGTAAATATGTAAAACTCCACAAGTCCCCGTTTACCAGACCTGTTCCCTGGAGTCAAACGCGCCTGCTCACTTTCTCACCCGCTTTCTCACCCCTATCACCCATTTGTGGCGTTTTGCCCACATTGAGCAGGGCAGAGACACAGCTCTCGGAGCAGGAGCCGGATCCTCCTCTGGCCCCAACCCAACGAGCAGATTCATTACCCCAGTTCTGCTCAGGGCATCCCTCCTGCTGGTAAGGTTTGACTCTTGAATCCTACCAGCAACTATGAAGAACCCCAACTGGAATTTATGAAGTTCAGCATCACTGGTTGCCACAGTTATGTCTGTTGTGGCCATGGGGAACCCCAGGATGCCACAAGGACCTCACTGGTGGCCACCAAGACAAAGCTAGTGTCCACAGGGACCCACACTGGTCGCTGTGAGGAGCTCACTTCTGGCAATGGGAGCCACGGGTGGCAACAGGGACCTCACTAGCTGCCACGTGGACTTCACTGGTGGCCACGGGGGCATCACTGTTGGCCATGGAGACCCACAAATAGCCACAGGGACCTCTCTGGTGGCCACCAGTACCTCGCTGGTGGCCACCTGGACCTCACAGCGGATGGAGAAGCCACTGAGAAACCACAGCCATAGAACCCCATCAAGTTACTGTGAGGATCACTTGCAGACTCACAAAACACCTCAAAGCAAATGTTTACACTTTGCTCCATAAAATACAGTGGGGAAAACAGTGGGAGGAATCCAGCAGGCCAAAAAAGATGACATTTGTGTAAATATCTGCCTCCAACCCCTCAGTTCCTAACCTTGCAGGATTTCAAAGTCCAGAACTTCTTTTAGCACACCAGCTGCTCTTCCCTCAGAGCCGGCGACAGCAGGCAGTGCGAGAATGACACGACTTGGAGACAAACCAGGTTTATTTAAAAAGCAACATTTATATCTATATATTACACACAATATTCCAAGTTAAAAGAACATTATCGAAAATGCTAAGTCAAATATTGCAAAGCTAAGAAATGCCAGAACTGCAATCGCCTCTGCAGCCTTAGTTTCAGTCTCTGGTGCTACCGCCCTCGGTTACACGATGGCCTCTTATTTCTTCTGCGGGACCCTTTGCCTCACTCACTGTAGAGGGTGGATGATTCTCAATTAACGAGCAGCTATTCAATATCTGTTTTCTCCTTGTTGTGTAGCCCATTTCTGAGGGCTTCCCTCCACAGGGGGTTACTCACAAACAGTTGAACAACTCCCTGCTTGAGCGCTTTACTGCAGAACAAGATCATTTCATCTCTGCTTAGTTGAACCCGCTTTACTTCACCAAACTCAGACTCCGAGCACATTTGATTAATTTATTCATGGCTTTTTTAAGGTTCCCACTACTAATACATTTTTGATGAACTTATTACCCCAACACTTCCATTTTCTCTGGATTGACTGGTGAAAAAAAATGATTAGAAAGTTTCTGTGTTGTAAAAGTATTCATTAATTTGGGATATCCAATTTAGAAAATGAGAGCATGCTTTTCGTAGAGTGCTTAGCGTTATATGGTGCTTTAAGTGCTAAAAACTCGGGTTCAGCTGCAGCTCTACGTATATCCTGCTGTTGCAGATCAGATATCGCCTCAAATTGAGTATCCAGAAAATGAGGAACATTCAGTTAATGAACACTTCAAAAAAAGGTTTCATTTGCCCCAACTTGGCATTAGGATCTCAGTTAGCAAAGGCAGAAATTAAATCATGTTTTCCAAGGCTGTGTTTCACTGCATTAACAATGAGACCCAGCGACAGTGTTACCAACAGAATAAGGAGTAAAATACTCACCCGGAGCCAGGGACCCGAAAGACTCTGGTGCCAGACCAGAAAGACAGGGAGAAGAGAGGGAGAAACGCCTGCCCGGCCTTTAGATCCCTCCAGGGATGGCGACTCCACCACTGCCCTGGGCAGCCTCTGCCACAGCTTAATAACCCTTTCAGTGTAAAAATCTTTCCTAATATCCATCCTAAACCTCCCCTGGCACAACTTGAGGCCATTTCCTCTTGTCCCATCGCTTGTTCCTTGGGAGAAGAGACTGACCCCCCCGGCTACAACCTCCTCTACAATATATTGACGTGATGATAGAAGCAAGATAAAAAGATGGAAAAGTGGAGTTTGTGGTGACCAGTTTACTACCTTTTCTGGCAAGTCCCATCCCAGAAAGCAGCTCCCTGAAGAAAAGCCCAGCTTCAGTGCCTCCTGGTTGGGCGTCCAGGCAATCTCCACGGGAAGGGGGATGCAGTTTCCCTATTGAGAGAAAATGTCAGGGACTGTTAACCTTAGATCTGCCAACTGTTGAATGGGGCCTTCTAAGCTGCTGTATTTCCATTTTAAAGGAAAATCAGAGGTGGGAACAAAGAAGCTCAGACACAAAACCCAGGAGGGTACTAGAGCACGTGAAGGTCCGCTTAGAAGAGGATGCACCTATTTCCTGAATGGGAGATACTGCCCAGAGACACGACCCACGTTTAAATTTAACCAGGGCTCTGCGTGAGGCGAGAGAGGCAACAAAAGGAAACCCGAGAAACGACAAGGTTGGCGCTGGCAGGGATCTATTCTGGGATTGTTCGGGGTCATTTCAAAGCACACGGCAGCTTCTTTACCAGCTCTGACCTTTGGATACAGCAGCACAAAACGAGGTGTGCCCATCCCACATGCATTCCCGTCCCCTTGTGATAGTTCACGTTTTCAGAACTTTCATTATTTGATTCAAGCTGTTTTGAGGAGATTTTTGATCTGGTAAAAGAGGCACATTGGCTCTCCAGCCACCAGTGCTAGGACTAGGAGTTTATGGAGATACACACAGAAGGAGGTGACCTCAGTAGAAAAGTCTAGATTTATACTGCTGTGCCCAAACCAGAATTTATTCCTCACCGAGAAGATGTGAAAGCAGAACTGTTTCACGGTAAGAAAACGGAATTCACTGCACGAGATCAAACAGGTTGTCTCTGTAGCCCAGCTCTGACACTGGTCACTCCCAGAGGCTTTCAAAAATGCTTTTACACTTACAGAGAAAAATTAAGACAAAAAATCTGCCCCAAAAGGGAATTCCTCTTTCCATGTGCTGAGTGGTGTGTGTCCTACAACTGGAGGCCACCAGAGAAACGAACTGCATGTAATTCTGGATGTTCTCGTTCCCACATGAACACCAACACCTTTACTGAGATCCTTCAAGGCTTTCAACCTCAGCGCACGCTCGCAGCAATGAATTCTGCAGGAGAGTAATGTGCTACAGACACAAGTGTTTCCTTCCATCAATATTACCTGCAATACCTTTCAATTCCACTGAACTTCTCCTTACTCTCAAAAAATGGCAGAGATTAATTAGGAGTTTTTGACTTAGTTCCTCGGGTTTATTTATTTTACATACTCCTACCACAGCCTTCTTTCTGGAGTAAAGAATTCAGGGGTTCTCAGTCCTCTTCAGGAGCCCTTTCAGAGACACCCGCGTACAACGGGAGTGGAACAGTCTGATTATTCCCACCACCAATTCCTCTGAAATCTCAAAACTCATTCCATGTTTTACGATCGGGCTGCATTCAATTAAAGTTAGTGATACTGGTAGATGTAGCAGCAGCAGCGGGGTGAGCCATTTTTACATGATGTACCCAGGAATAGACTCTTAACTGATTTTCTGATTAAGTAAATTTTATCTCTCCTAATAAAATCAAACCTTCTGGTTAGGATTGAAGAGAAGAAGAGCAACACACGAGCGCCGAAACTTTCTGCATAATGTGAATTCCTTTCATTGCGCTTGGCTATAAATTTTGCTCTTCCCCTGCAGTCAATATTTATAACTTTATCAAATGAAGAGGAATTTGATGGCCTGGCTTTGAAGAGAAGCTTTGCTTTTAATAATGCTTCTTTTGTAATGCATGCCTGCTCGGTTCTAAATAAGGAAAGCCACATTCCCTTCTCACGGCACCAAGGTGAAATGGTGACCCATTACACGTAATGGACTTGTTTCAATCTCTATGTAATGAGAAAAGCACCTTAACAACAGAGGCAGAAGAGGTGAAAACATTACCTTGGGAGTAATCTCCTGGTATCACACCTCCATTACACTGGGATCTGATGGGCTTTAATTTGTCGCTGTTTGTAGAGAGAATGGACAATCTGGAAGCATGAAAAATTACTAATTATAACATTTAAAATAGAAGCAGCAACGGAAATGTCAACAATCTGACTGGGGCATCAGAGATGTTGCAGTGATGGATAAGGACCATTTCACTGCAGACCGGGAGAGAAGCTTTGGGCCATTTTTCAAAGCTTGAAGAACTTCTCAAGGAGTTACAAATGTTCATTTTTCTCCTACGCCCTCAATTACTGTCAGAACATACTGTGGTCTTTCTAACGGCTCCCATGAACTTTCAATCACATTTGTTGACAAGAGATCATAAGGAGAAAGATACTTTGGTCTAAGTTATACTGAAATCAAGTGCAGTTGGGCATTTGGGTGCCCCTGCTGATTTGGATCTCTGGCCTTAACCACAGTATCAAGTATTTACTGAACCACTGATTTCTTAAGTACAAGTTTTCCAGGAGGAGATAGGGCTATACCATATAAATACTGTTCCTGCCGTTGGTCAACAGTCCTCTGACACAGCCATAATCTTCAAACTGACTGAGAGAGTTTCAGTTATAAGCTTTGAAATAAAGAAGATTCAGGAAGCGGCAAATGGGAGACCGTGAGAAACATTAGTGTGTTAGTCACACTGGATTAAGAACAAGTATTTGGAAAAAAAGATTAGATGCAGCATAAAGATATATTAGACCATTTTCAGACATTTCTTCCTGGCTTATTTAGGAGTTCATATTATGCCTGTGAACCCTTGCACTAACACAAACTGGTAGAAATTTGTATTCCCAGGTCTTTGCATATGTATATGTATGCATCTATATACATATGTATGTATACACACATTATATATAGCTTTTTCAGTTGACATCAGATACTTCAGTAAGAAGCTGTGTATAAAAAGAAATATGAAAGGAAGCTTTATGAAATGCATAAGACAGAAAACTTCACTCAGCAAGGAAAAAAGAACTTAGGGATGAAAATATAACTAAGGGCTAACCAGACCTGTGAAAGCCTTTGTTAGGCTTGTTTTCTTATCTTCCATTGCTAGCTGGCAATACAGAGAAATTGTTAAAAAAATAAAACCAAAAAGCTATCTCAAATTATAGATACAGAGGAACAGATGGCATCTCTGTCAAAACTCAGGCCTCTGCACGCTTGAAATGGAAGTTTACATATAAAGGTCGGTCCCCAGGTAATAAACCCCAGGTTTTATTTATTGATAGCACCTCTAATCCACAGGCACCTCATTAAGAAGTTGCCAAGAATCAACATTTTGACTGTTTCAGCCTTTAACAGCCAAAGCTGGTTCATTTTGCCACAAACTGAAGGCAGGACAGTCACTCGGGAGGCAGGTGCCACTTGTTCAATGACTGTTGGGAGTCATTTTTGGGTGTGCAGCAGAGATGTTCTCCCGCAGCTTTACACCGACAGGACACATCAGGCCTCCTGCTGTGGCCAATCCACCTGGTTACCAGTTTCCTTTCAACTGGTTTCACGTTTCAGGATGGAGCTTCTTTTGGGCAGGATGCTTCTGTCAGCAAAGGAACAAGACAGCCTACTTTTCAAAGCTAATTTCTTTTTAAAAGCGTGGACACGAGGAAGGTGGCAGAGGGTGGGATGTGACTTCAAAGCAGATGGAAATGCAGAAGAACAGTTGCTTAGCACCTATAAAAGTCAGGCCCACTTCTTCACAAGATACGTATGTATTAGGTACCCATATTTAGGCATCCGCATTTGAGTTTTGGCCTCCAAATAACCTAAATCCACCACAGATTTTTCGGAATGTGCAGTTGCTGAAATAAACAAAGATCTTAAAAGTCATGAAAATCATGCTGTGGTCCTGGCAGCAACCAGCTCTTCGGCACTCGGGCACAGCTTTTGTGTTACCTGTACTCGTTAGGAGCTTTGCCATCTATTAATGAATCAAAGACAGAGACCAGGAAAAAGCCCTGTAGAAACTTAATTCCACAATGATTTCTCAGGCAGTGGGACAATAAGGGACCAGCCAGCAGCCTTCTCGCCTTCGGCTGAGCCAGAGATGCAAATTAAAGACTGGAGTCAGAGGGAATTATTCAACCTAGGCTATCTTCTGGGTCTAAATGGGTCTGTTTTGGAGTGGGTCTGTAGCATCTATTTCTCTAGGACTGAATCAATACAACACAGCAGGACAGAGACAGACAGCATTCCAGAAAATAATAATAAAAAAAAAAGCCTGTAGAAATGCTGGATTGACAGCCAAGAAGAATGTGCTCAAAAGCACTTGGAAGCTGAAAACATTCCTTTTACATTCCACTTTATTTCTTACTCAATTATGAAGACTCACCTGATAAAAGGAGCAAGAAATTACCCTGCTTAATGACACAGATAAGGGAAGAAAACAGAAGCATTTAATTCCCATAAGCATCTCTCCTCTTTGTCTCAGCCTGCTTTTTTATGCCTGGATTATGCTAACACTATTAATCTTTCTGTCTGTGACTAACTCCCGGGTTTTTATGTTAGTGACCTGATTCCGCACTAACACGCTCCTCCCAGTTTGGTGAAGCTCCCCCCCCACCACCACCTCCAGCCCCGTGTGATCCATTCTTCCCCCTAAATAAAGTTGAAAAATCTGGCTGGGCTTCAGTGAGCGCTGCCGGGGGAGCGGGTGTGCGGAGCTATTGCACCCTCCCCGCGGCTGCAGCACAAATAACGCGCCTCTTCAGCACTATCCACCCCTCGGCTTTAAAGCCCAAAGCTTGGGGGGGGGGCACAGAAGAGACTGGCCAGTTGGCAAGGGCTACCTCCACAGTCAGGCTTCAGCAGGGGAGGACCTTCGCTCTTGCCACCCCCTGACCACTCAGCCCGTTGGCGAGTAGCCCGGCGAGGCGCGGAGGATGTGGCCGGAGAAGGTGAGTGCTGCATGGCTACGATGAATCCTTTGTGCGGAACCAGGGGGGCTCAGCAGAAAGTGGAGGAGGGAGTCGGGATGGGGGGGGACAGCGGTGGCAATTTTTTTAAACGGACGCAGCCAAAACCCTCCTTTCTTTCCCCATTATGCCCCTTTCAAAGGGAATCTCCCGACTGAGCTGATTTCCCCGACAAAGCTCATTTTCCTGGCGCGGGGCGCAGAGTGCAGCAACAAAAAGCAGGGGAAAAAACGCCTGCTGCAGACCTGCCGTTTGTCTGTCTGTCTGTCCATCCGTTTGTCCAGGCAGGCGGATGCTCCCCTGCATCCTGCTCCAGCCCCCCCAAGGCGGGGTATGGCCCGGTGCGGTACCCGGGGGCTGGCACGGTGCGGCTGGCACCCAGTGCGCGGGGCTGGCACGGCGCGGTACCAGCCTGCGGGGCTGGCACGGCACGGCACAGCACCGGGATGGTCACCCCTGCTTGACCACCAGCCAGGAGCCGCTCGTGGCCCCCGCTGGGGCTGTCCGGGTCTGGGCAGAGGCGTGCCCGTCCTCCCCTGGGTACCAGCAGCTTTCCACGCGAACACCCACCTCACACCCATCCTTCACAAAGCCACGGAACATCCTCCCTCGTAGCACAAAGATGCTATATATGCCTAGCATAATACATATATACACACCTATAATAATATATATATGCCTATAATATATTTATAAGCCTATAATATATATATATGTGCCTACAAACACCCCCTCCTCCTCTCACACAATGTCCATCTTCCTCTCCATCCCCCCCAGGGACCCCTCACCCTTTCCCGTTCATCCTGCACCCGCTTCTCCCCATGCATATAACCCCCCCCTCAGTCAATAACGGGTTTTGTCCCCTTTTTCCCCCCCACAGAAGCAGCACACCCCCTTCCTCCCCCTCCATACACTGCTCAGCATGCCTCGCTACCTGTGCAGGAAGGCTGAACCCCTCAAGCCACCAAGGGGGGGAAGGTGACACGTCCCTCACCCCCTCCCACCCACGGGTAAAGCGGTGCCGTGGAACCCACCGATCTCCAACACGTTAACCAATCTCAAATGCATTTCACGTAACTTTTCCCATTTGAAATGTGATTTGGAGCTAAAGGGAAAGTCAGCGCTGACCAGAAAGCACCAAATGCTTAAAGAAAGTCTCCATATTCCCTTCTCCCCCCTTTGCCTCCTCCTTTAGCCTCTGTGCTGGGACCAGTTTACCGCACACCAGTTCTGCCCACCCCAGAGACAAAGCTGCCTGGGCTTCAAGACTGGGAGAGGAGGATGCAAAGGTGCTCTCTGCTTACCTACAACTCTCAAATTAGAGACTGTCCCCGATCCACGCTGTGGGAAAAGAAACGCAATCTTTTTCCAAAAATGTGCAGACACAAAGTAGCTGCATCTGAAATGACACCCATCACTCCCCCTCCCAGCCCCCTGCACCCTCCCACCCTTTAATTTAGTATTTTTCTAAAGGTAAAATTCCCCGAGTATTGAATATATTGTAGCCCTAGACCATAACTATTCATCAAGAAAGGGCGCATTGGCTGGAAGGAGAAGAGTTTGCTTTTTAAATGAGTTGGATGAATACTTGAATGTTCAAACAATCTTCTGCTCTTTGGCACATTTTTAAAAAAATGTTATCCCTGCGGGAGTTTCAATCTTGGCAGATTTTAGATCTAAAAGAAAGGCTGCAAAGTGTCCCATCCATAATTACTCTCCTTGCTAGCAGTAGGGAAGGAGAAAAAAAAAAAAGAGATTAAAAAAGGCAGGGGGATGTGAAAGCAGATCTCATTTGTTCATCTCCCTTTCACAACTAATTAGCCCAGAATCAGAGCCCTCCTTCACCCGCAAAGAAACCAAGAATTTAATGAAAAGGCCACTGATTGTCTTCAGATCTTATTTTATGAAGATTCTTAGGTTTTGTTCATTTGAATTCAGCTCTAAATAGCTTTCAGTTTTATTTATCCTATAACTTGAGAGAACAATTAAACATCCTCTTGTACCTGGCCTGGTAAGTACTTGTTCTGACTCCAAAAAACACGAAACATGAAGCATTAGGACAATCTGATCCTATAAAACAGGCAAATGGGGAAAAAAAAAAATCACTGAGCAAGTTTAAGCATCCGTGTAGGCAAGGGAATTGTTTGCACTTGTGTTTTCACAGAGTAACATTTAAAATACAGACTAATGAAAAAATTCCCAGGCTGCCTCTGGAATCGCAGGATGTAATTGCCCCTGATTTTGAAAGGTACGTGGGAAGAACAGCATCAAACGTTGTGCAAGAGAAATGAATAAGAACTAAATTAGCAAAAAGTTAACCATGAAAGACAATTTCAAAGGGAAAAAAGAACCCACATTTTACAGGGTATATTTTTTTAGCTGATGATAGAAGACTGTTCCTCTAGTAAGAAAAACAAAGAATGACTTATCAGGACAATCCTCCCTCCAAAAAGAGGACTAGTGTGTGCTGGTTTGAGAAAAACAATCCCAACATCAGTTTTAAAATGCAGTGAAGCCTATTTGGAAGTGAACATCATGAAGGAATGGCTCTGTTCAGCTGTTTAAGAGAACAGCACTTTGATCCAGCACTGGTTGCCAAGTTTAAAAGAAAAGGGGGGGGGGAAATAATCCAAAGCCTTCCCCAAATCTGATGAGGTGAAAGGAATAAGGCTTGATGGCTCTTCCTAACGTGGTTTATTACAGCGTGGCTAAGCCTCACCTATGGGGAGCATTTAATACACAGCTTCAAAGCTACCCTAAAAACATCACACAAGGATTTCACGGATCAGGATGATAAACTTCCCTCACACCACTCTATGGACAAGAAGGCTAAAATATGCACCACGGGTAGATTTCAGTAACACTGGTTTAAGGAGGGAGTTCCTCAGGCGTTCAGTCTATAACATGTACTTTGTTCCTGGTAACAGGCACCAGCAACTTCCATGAGGATTTGGACTTTGTACAGACAAAAGGTCGAATTTGCTCAAACATGCAGGTACAAGAAGGCTGTAATGATCCCTAAAAAGCTGCTGATGTTTATTAGATCACAGTTCTACTAAATTACCACATTATACTATCATGAGAAGGCACCAATAACATCAGTGGGATGAATACAATTTCAGAGAGAGCTTAAAGCCACAACACACCAGGTCTGTTGCTTCAACTGCCCTACGCTTCAGGGATTACTTCATTCAACTTAAAACCTTAAAACCCAGAATTAGCTCCATATGGGTTCTCTATAAACTAAATGCCCAGGCACACAGTAGGTGCTATGGTCCAGGCGTAGCACAGACAACCTGCCCACACAAGCTCTTTCTGGAACATAAAGGCAGATGTCCCACAACTTCCAGCTGAACCCACGGAAGCCGTTTTGCTCGGCATCTCTCCAGGCAGAGGTAAGATGGTACCAGGTTCTGCTCTAAAATTACTTGCTTTTGCCATACACTAACTGTCCGTCAAAATTATCCAAGCCCATCGCAGCTTTAAAGAGAAATATTATTTCTCCTTAGATATCTCCCTGTAGATATTTTTCCTTTTACAGGAACAAAATTCAACTTTCTGTTAACTTACCAATGCTGGAAGGAGTTGTTACAAGTGCTCCCAAAACTTGGAGTCTTTTTCTCTTCTCGCATAAGGGAGGAGAAAACCTCAGGTATAATGAAGACAGGACAGGCTGAACAACCGCTAAAAGCCAAGTTTTCTTGCTCACCAGGATAAAAATAGCATCAAGCATTTTGAGAGAGGAGAGATAGAATTTTATACACTTAATTAAAAGATTAATTGACTTGCTTAAATCTTTATCTAAGTTGCCAGTTACAACACTGGCCGTGATTGCAAGGGGTTTATGCAAATTAAGTTTCTAAGGATGACTACGTGTAAAAATATAATATTCTTTTTTTCTATTTGGCTTGAGATTAACAACATGGAAGACAAAAGCATAAAGAAGTTGTTGGATTTTAGGACTTCTCAGATAAATCTATGGTGTTTAACACCTACAAACCGGGTGACGCTACAGAAGTGTCCTTCTGTCACAACCCCATGTGTATTATTTAAGCCCACGCCCCCAAAGTGCTCAGAACCTACTGGAAAGCATCAAGCCCAACTGGCTCCCAGCCGAAAGCTGAGCAGACTTGAAACCTTAAGATTCCAAAAGCATTTTAAGCACCCAAAGGTAAAGACAGAGGTGTACTAGTATATACGTGGATTTTGAAAATGGCAAGGGTGGTCTTCTGCACAGATTTAAAATACTCCTGAAACCCAGCCCTTTGTTCACAGAATCATAGAATTGTCCAGGTTGGAAGGGACCTTTAAGATCGAGGCCAACCATCAACCTAACCCTGATAAAACCATCACCAACCCATGTCTCTAAGCTCTATGTTAACCCGGCTTTTGAATCCTTCCAGGGATGGTGCCTCAACCCCTTCCCTGGGCAGCCCATTCCAAGCCCTTAATAACCCTTTCTGCGTACAAATTTTTCTTAATCTCCAACCTGAACCTCCCCTGGTGCAACTTGAGGCCGTTTCCTCTTGTCCAGTCACCTGTTCCCTGGGAGAAAAGACCGACCCCCCTTTCATGGAGTTGTACTTATGCATGAGGTTACAGAAGATGCTGTGAAAAAAAATAATTAGCAAGGCTAAAACATCTCACTTCATGCTTTTTGAAGCCCTTGCTGTCTTCTCTCCTTCTCCCATCCCTTCCTCCTTGCCCTCTCCTCTCCTTGTCCCCCCCTTTCGTTAGCTTTGCTCCCGCTCTGACTTTCAGCTGCAGTTTTGTGCACAAGCGCGTGAGTCGATGTCTCGCTGCACGAGCTCCGGGGGAGGAGAAAAAGAACCGCTCACGTATCAGGTTTACAGCATGATGGATACATTTCATACAAACGGTTTTACATCAAAAAGATGCAAATTGAGAAAAAGGAGGCACAATCTTCTGTAATGCAATAAAAGGGGATGAGACAATCTGAGAGGCAGCCGGGAAATTTGCACACAGGCTGAAGGCAGAAAGCAAGCAAGCCTGAAACTATATTAAAAAGCCAATACATATTTAAGGTGATATAAATGCTAGAAGTAACTCAGCATTTGAAAATACACAGTGTATGTGTGTGTGAGTACATGAAAGAGGCACACACAGAGACAGCAACAAAAGATTCTCCTGCTACTGAAATCAAAGGGATTTTCTATATTAATTCACAAGGAGCAGGTTTAGTTTCAGGTCAGTCATCTTTACTGTCTGAATATGTTTTTGTGTTCATTTGAGAACTGTATTCTACATTTTTCTCACTTTCTGCTGGTTTAAAACGTGTCCTTATCAACTACTCTTACTCAATAAATAGCATCAGGAAATCAAAGAAAGGAAGTTTGCGTTGACCTAAAGGTCAGGTATGTACAATCAGCTTCCTATTTAAACAACAAAACTGCAGGAGCTCACATGTCATTTCTGGCCTTCACCCTTCCAGTGAAACTGAAGATTCCAAACATTCACCAAACTCGGTCCTTCCTTTAACTGAAACACAGAATCAGAAAACAGAGTTATTCCAACAATAAAAAAAAAAAAACCCAAAACATCCCCCATTACGGCTTCAGACAAGTCTGGTCTCTCACACGACATTTTCATTTTTTTAATTTTTTTTTTTTTTTTAAGGATTCAATGCAAATCATCATTACTCTTTTTAATGTAACACGGATAACAAACTGAGGCAAGTTTTGCTCTTATAAAAAGGGAGGAATCTCAGTGAAATCAAAAAACTGTTCATCAACATTCTCATCTCTTTTCAGTAATTCAGTATTTGACCTGAATTAATATTTGAGAAACTGATTTTTGTTACTGAAATGTACTCCCCATCTTATACCAAGCTGGTATTTTACTTTAAACATCAGCTTGCTAGAAGAGGGAGTCAAGGAAACACCATCCAAAGCCCATCTCTAGGCAAGGGCACAGACCACATCCATAGCCTCTATCTATCCACATACCGCAGTAAAACATCACTAGTTCGGTAAAAGCTTTAGAAATGGACTCGCTTTACAGATATTCTAATTATGTTTTCATGAAAAGTTTCTTCCAACAAAACAGTATTTCCAGAGCAAAAAAAAAATAAATAATCATTCCAAATATTTTTGTAAATACCTGAACCTAATATATTCTATTAAATGTTAATGGGAATTAAATGTGCAGAGTCCTGAGATACTAGTTTGCATGTTTTTAACGCTCAGACAAAATACACTGAAGACTTATGACTCACACAAAAACAACAAAATAATGCAAAAATAATTTCTTTTCTACTGTTTGAATTAAGTTAGAGCACGGACAATGCAGAATGTTTGGGGTTTTTTTTTTACTGGGAAGTTTCCTCCTGAGAAAGCGTTGACATTGAAACTTCAGTCGCTGGAACCTGACTCAAGTAGAAATGTGTCACTTGTGTTGTCTCCAGTGTGCGCTTAATACAGTCATTACAGTCAATCTGAACAGTCTTCGCAAAAGTTAAGCAGAATACAGAGGTCCAACTCATCTTCAGCTTGTATCCACCAGGACCCCCAGTTCCTTTTCTCCAAAGCTGCTTTCCAGCCAGTTTGATGTACTTTAAGTTGGCCCCAGCATGTACTTGTGCACGAGGTGGTTCCTCTCCAGGGGTAGGTCTTTGCCTTTCCCCTTGTTGAACTTCTTGAGGTTCCTCTCCGTCCACTTCTCTGGCCTGTTGAGGTCCCTCTGAACTAACACCATCCAGCTTTCTCAGCACCTCACAGGTGTATCCCATCAGCTCCCGTGGGCTCAGTAGTTTCTTCAAGCGTTCCGTAACTCGGTAATTCTCAGATCAAGGGTGAATCCTCACTGTGCCACACCTTCCCACCAGTCTTAAAGGGCTGGGATTGCTCAGGGCAAATCTGACCAGAAATGAGTGAAGAAGGTATTGAGGCCTCTTCCATGTCCTTGGTCCATCAGTTCTCCTGCCCCATTCAGGCCCACATTTGCCCTAGCCTTTCTTCTGCTGCAGATATACCTCTTGAAGCCCCTCCTGTTGCATATATGTTCCTTCCAAGACTCACCTCCCAATGGGCTTTGGCTTTCCTAACCCCACCACTGCATGCTCAGATGGTCACTCTATCCCTCCTGGCTCACTTGTCCCTCCTTCTACTTCCTGCATGCTTCCTTTTCATGTCTGAGTGGTCTGGAGCTCCTCGTTCATCCATGCAGACCTCCTGCCACCTTCACTTGATTTCCTGCACGTTGGGGTGGACCATTCCTCAATTTGGAGGAGGTGATCCTTGGAAATCAACCACATCTCCTGGACTCCTCTCCAAAGTGTTCTACGTGAGAGTCTTCCAGGCAGGTCCCTGAAAAGGCTAAGCTCTGCTCTCCTGAGCTCCCATAGCAGCACTCTGGGATCACAGACACGGCTCGCACGGCCCGCCAGACCATCACCTTGCAACTTCATGAAGGCCTCCAATTCCTCCTCTTCTTTTTTCTCCCCACTCCGCCCATTAGTGCACAGGCACTTCAGATGGACACCCAGCCACGTTGATTCCCTGGAAAAAGCAAGAGCTTCTCCCATAAAGCTTTTTCTTGGCGCTTGCTTACTCCTGCGCAGACACTTGAGGTGGGTTCCCTTCAGCCACGTTTTGCCATTTTTGAGGTTTCTCTCCTCCACACCCTGCCCCCTGTGCTTGCCAACCCGGTTCATCAAGTCACCCACAAGCAACGGGAAGAAGCATTCTTGGCCCTCAAGAAGCTTAAAAGCAAGGCAGACTGGAAAGTGGTGACAGCATCGCCCCATTGCCCACAGACACCGAGTGGTTTGGTCATAGCCACTCAAGAGTCTGCAGCAGAGCCGGGAACAGAGTCCTCTGTTGTTTTGAAGAGCAGAGATTTGTCCATAAAAGCAGTTTCCTTCCCCCAAAACGCAGCCGGAGCAGAAGCCGTACTTTGCAGACTTAAGATTTTAAAAGCATTCCTGTTTTGTTTTTGAAAATGCACATACCTGAACTGATGGGGAAATAGAGTTACAAATAACATCCACTCGCCTTCTGGGAACGTTACCAGCAGCCTAATGATTTTCTATCTTCCCCACAGGAATGCGAGAGCTGCGGATACAGATGAGATAAGAGCCAGGTTCAGGCAAGTATGACAAGATCTGATTTTCATTAGTGCCGAGACATTCCACCTCCTGGACTTTCACGTGGGTGGTGGACACTTGGCTACTCCATGAATCAGAAGGCCATTTCTCGGCGTCTGAAGTTCTTCTATTGCACTTTCTTTCTTTGGGCTACTTGAGAAAGATGTTGACCGCACCACTGAGCAGCGCTAAAATATTCCGTTGTCATAACCTCCCAAAACACATCTTGCCAGTTGCGCAACGTGTAGACACTCAGAGATACGGCACATTGCACTTGTTCCCTTATGGGAAATGAACTTTCAATCAGCTTTACAAACACATATATTTTTTTTGTCCTTAAACTACAGTAAAATCTGGCTTTTAAACTTTCTTTAAAATCAACATTTATTTTTAACTGCGTGAACATATTGTTCCAAACTGGCAAGAACTGCTCATTTACATCTTCTACCATCAACAGGATGCTAATCTAGAGTAAACAGTCTTTATTACGAGCAAGCACGTGCTGTTTATTAGTAAGAGAGACCCTCAGTTCTCTGGTAGCCTAAGTGGGATGAACCACAGATTCCTCTAATGAGGATGAACTGGAATTGCATCCTATCGAACAGAGCATCTCCCAACAAACAGTTATGCAGCAAGATCTCAGAAACCTAATTTTGGGCTCAAAGCATTTGGGTGTGGGGTGGAGGGGGTTTGAAGCAATCTGTTATTTGAAATAAGTCGCTCCATAAGTGCGACTTATGCGGCTCCTCAGATTAAAATATCAATATCAGATAAAATATAGTATAAATAAAGAATAAAATATCAGTATCCTACTGCCCTGAGGGGAAGCAGAAATCAGCAAGAAGAGGCCACCCTTGTTCCCCATCAGATTTAACTCTGAGATGAAGATCTAGAAGAGGGAAAGGGGGGGCGCAGATCAGTCTTTCCCCTTCCACAGACCAGCTCTTTGAGCTTCAGAACCGCTCAGATGAGTAAATATTTTAGGATTTGTCACACACAGCATGTCTCAAAGCCAAGTGCCTTAAACCTATTTGAAATTCTATCAGAATTATGAGAGAGTAAGGTTTTTAAATTCTAGATTACAGCTCACCGCCCTCAGGGGAGCTCACCTCTTAAATAATCCCGTGTCATTTTTCACCCAGGTCATTTTTCCAGATTTGCCATCAGTGAGGACATCTCCTAAACTCCTGTACAAAGAGGACAAAATCCCCAAATCAAAATCCTCTCCAGACACGCCAAGTCTGAGAGCAAATATCAAGGAAGAGGGGAAAATAGAAACCCTTCGTTAACATGAAAGCTCCTGGTTTGTAGCCAATTTTGTTAATGCCTATGATGTTAGCAAAACCAAGCTTGCCCCTCAGCAAAAAAATATGCCTTTCATTTCACTCTCTTTGGGGAATATTTGGGGGAAGAAAAACAACCTCTCACTGAACAAACTCCTAAGATAGGAACTACACTTGTTGCAGCGCTTGTTTTGCTTTTAAGCCCGAGGATAAGCCCTGCCACCACAACGCTACTGGAAGATTGATTTGATTTTCTTCAATTATCTCTTTAAGAAAACAAAGAATCACAAACGGGCAGTGAGCTGAGGAGCTTCCCCCACCCCTCTGAGAAAGGAGACAGCAGAGTACACGTGTAGAAATTTGCACAACTCTGGCTATAGATGCCCTGTGCTGTCAACTTTGGGACACATACAGTTATTTCAACCTGACCAAGCAGAGCTCCTGAGCATCACCTATGCCCGGAGAACCCCAGGAGAAAACAGTCTCACAGATGCCCCCGGTGAGGAGGGAACCATAATCCTCGCTGCTTCAGAAATTCTGACCGAGTGAGAACACCCCTGGAGTCCCAATGAGGCCCAAGTTCAAAGAAGTTTCTGTACCCGCACTTCTGGCCTCAACAGACTATGACACCTTTGCCAAACTAAACACAACGAGAGACACTGAAACGAAGCAGCTGGAGGGGTCCCTCTCGTCCACTATCGCACTGATAATAGTGCTGGTTATTATTTTCTCTTTGGTAATGACATCCATAGTGACCTACTGCTTTCACAAATGGAAACTGAGAGGGAGGCAACTGCAGAAAGCACAAGAGGAGTATCAGAAAGACCAGGAAAAGAGCATGTTTCAAAGCACTCCTGGACTTGTTTCATAAAAAAAGGGATCCACCGTGAAATACGCTCCCATTACCTGAAAATGAAAATAATCAAAGAACAGCAGCTATGAGATTTCCAAGCAAGTATATCCTTGTTTTTTCTCATTTATAAGAGTTGTTAGCAGTTTGGAGATTTCCTACAGCTTTATTATACATATATATATATTTATATATTTAGTCTCATTTGTGCAAAGTAAGACCAACACAACCATGTATTTTTACTCTCTACTGTATGACTAAAGCAGTAAATTTAAACCTGCCGCTCGCATTCTTCCCAAACCCCACCGGCCCGTGGAAGGAGGAAGGTCAGGTTTTGGTTTAACACCAACCCCGGCAGTCCATAAACATCAGCAGAGCTCTGTTGCCTTGCACTTGATCTAATCATCTGGCTGAAGATTTCCAAATCCAATTGGGAGTCTGAAGTAAATCAGATTCCCAGCTACTTGGCCTGGGCCTGAAAGCCTGGAGTTGGGGAACTCTTTGTGTCCCCAGCAGGAGCTCCAGGCAGAAGGGATGCAGGACCAAGCCCTACGTGTGTCACCAGGTGGTAAATCAGGATCTCCTCCCTCTTTGTCGAGAGGTGCTAGCGACGTTACAGCCACAAGTGGATTAAGGACACCCAACATTAGTGGAACCCAAACTTACCAAGGAAAGAACAAGCCTAATGCACTTTTTTTTAAACTAGGCTTGTCTTTTTTTTTTTTAAAACCGACCATACGATGGTGTGTTTCTATTTTCATAGCCTGTAATATTACGTCCCAGGAAAACAACAGATCTATTGTGAGTAGCATATGCAAGTAATATTTTCTAACAAAGTGATGGATGTAATACTAATATGCGTAATTGTTTTAAAAAGTAGAAAACCTGTAAAATGACAAACAAAAAAACCCTGCTCAAGTATATAGCTTGCTTGCAATTACCAGTAATGCTGTCTGTATTTTTAAACAAGCTATAATACTGTGATGATGCTGTAAACTTACTTCTGTAGGCAAAAAATGTTCTATTTAAAAATGTCAAGATGAAGGATGTAAATGTTCTTAAAGTGCTATCAACTAAAAATATGAATTTTCACAGAATATTCTAAAGGATTCTGTTACGTGCTACAGATATATTTTACAAACGTATTTATGGATCATACACACAAGTCTATGTGAGAACAAACAGTACTATTTTATTACAAAATAAATAAATAAGCAGTGAATATCCACACCCAGAAGTCAGAAAATGTTTTTTTAAGGTATCCTGATCAATTCTATAGGTCATTTGAAAGAGAGAGGAGCTATACCTTACTGACAGAAGGAATACACCCCCCTCGTTTCCCAGCCTCCCCCGTACAGACCACGCTGCTGTCGGTGCAGGCAAAGATCTGCAGAATCAATTCTGGAGGAAAAGGGAAGAGCTAGTTGTGTAAAAACAATGCAAATGCAGTATTCATAAGACTAATATACAGACTCACAAAAATAAAAACCATTTTTTAAACACAGCAGCATTCAGAATACCAGCTCTGTCACAGGCAGTGACAATTTACGCACCATGTCTGGGTTAGCTCTTACTGAGTGGAAAAAATAAAAAGTCATTCTCCAAAAAACATCCTGAACGGTAATAAAATTACAATTTGAAGAATGCAAGTGTATTTCAAAATGCTTTAAAAATACATAGCTGGGAGCACTCCAGCTCTTGCTGGAGTACGGATGTACCATTTGGAGGAACTGCACTGAAAGCCACAATTCAGGTTTTTATTGAAGAAGAATCTGGGCGCTGTGTGAGTGAACCGTTTCACAGGGGAACATCATCCCTTCCAGCAGCAGAGCCTTGTCCTCGCTGCCGCCAGCTTAAAAATCTTTGTCAGGCTCTCAGTATGAATAAATGGGTTCAGCTTCTCTTGGACGCTGATCAAACTGGTGTTTTTTTGGTAAAAAAACCCCAAAGACCTGACTCTTGCCACACAACAAACCCAGGACTGGGAGCTGGATTTATGAAAAGTGGGCCTGAAGCATTTCAGTTTTCAGTATGGCTTCAGAGAAAAGATTCAGGATTAACGTAAGGACTGCTGGACAACCATTCTGGGACTACATCTCTCACAAGTGGCTGGAAATCAGTATTCAAACGTGCTTGTCTTTGTTCCCAGTTCACATCCAGGCACGCTAATTGCACTAAAACTTCATTCCCATTCAAACATGCCCCTGTAGCCTACTGGGAATGAGCTGGAAGTTTGTCCTGGGAGAGAAACACCTGCGAAGTCCCATGGCCAACAGCTGGTTAGAAACAAGACCAAGAAATGACTGAGCCTGGAAGCCAGGTTAATTTTTTTTATCGAGAAAGCTGGGCCAAATGAAAGTGAAAGTTACATTATTGCTGCCACAGGAAACTGATTTTAATGATAATTTGAGGAATGTCAGTTTATCCAAAGGGTCAGTTACAAAATGTAACATCACACAACCGCTTATCAGCATAGACATAATATAAAACAACGTATATAAGAAAAACCCTTCTGTACTGTCACAAAGTTCAAAGCCATATGCTCTACTACGTCACAAAGCATCCAGAGGATTAAATAATGCAGCTATGTGTAGCATGAAAGGTAGAAAGGGAAAGCTCCAAGGCACTTTTATCAGGGAGGGTGATTTATTTCAGAGCTCCAGCCACTGCCACGTCAATCACCCTTCATCCACCCCACTCCTTTCACACCCAGCAGGCGCAAACAAGGGAGCAGGTGAATAAATATTTCTTGATCATAGTTTTAGAGTGTTTCCTGGGATCAAAAGAAAAATCTACTGCTGAGGAAGGGGGGGAAGCTCCTGTGGGGGGGGGGGGGGGGAAGGAAGAGACATGATCTACTTTTATTTCCACCCCCCTCCACGTTCTCCATGTCAGAGTTTTTGGATCTCTAGTCTCAAACACGGCAGGATTATGAAATAAATTATTTAGAGACTGGGATCATTTATTCTGTTGTACATCCCTAATAGCTGCTACAAGAAAACACTCAGATCTCAGAGTCACTCTTGATAAAAAAAACGACAGAACCAGAGTGAGCCGTAAGAGAACGCACGTAACAGAAGTAAGCAAAGTGTGCTTTGATTTTTCAGAGGAGTGATCTGAATTGTCTTTGTAACATTTATGCAAACAAACAAGAACTGCTCAGCCACTCTGCTGTGCGAGTATCAACAGCGCTTCACAGACAAATACTGTCAGATGCCTGACCCAAATAGCTCATCGCTCAGTGTATTTACCTAAAGGCTTGACAAGAGTTGCAGAGACATATTTCAGTGTTTCTAGAAAGCATCTATGGACTGAAAGGAAAAATATCAAAATGTCTTCTTTTACTTAGAGAAATAAGCAATGCATATGTAGAGCCCCGGAACTCACTTGCTGTGGTTTCCGTAAGGCCTGAAAGCCCTGTCCATTGGCAGTAACAACAAAATGACGTTTTTCAAAGGATTCAGTTCCTGGACACTATTTCTGTATCCAACAGCCCTTACCAGACTTCACATGGAATAATGAGCACCCTTTGCCCAGTTTTAAGCAGGTTGTTACAGACCTTGAAAGGCTGGAGTGAAAGAGGGAACATAGTCCAAAGCAAATAAGGAACAGAGACGGAGCATCTAAAAAGAAAAGGTTTCTGAGATTGGAAGGTAGGAGATTTCAGGGATTATAGAGTAATGGGAAGAAAGAAGCAGCAGTTTATTCATTATATATGGAGCTATGTGATCTGCAGTGACAATTCTAAAGTTAAAGCCAAGCTTAGAGGAATATTTTTGACGGAATAGTAAACTTGCTATTTACAAGGAACCAGAATAAAGTGCCGACGACGCAGCAAGGACAACCAGCTTTGAACAACTCAGGGCTGCACTGTGTTTTCAGTTGGGGCTTGACCTACTCGGGATCAATTCCCAGTGAAATCATTCAAGGTAGGGTTTTAAGCACCAAAAGGCAGATATTTGCTAACACAGGCGGGTCTATCTACCTCTATAGCCTGGCATTGCTTTTCAGTTTTCCATTGATCGGTGGGAAGTGAAAACCAGAGGCTGAACAGCCCGCCAAGCACTCTTATAAACAATACGTAGAATACAAAAGAAAATATCTACATGGATATAAAATACAAAACCAACTTCAGCAGTACACATTCTCATCCTCAAAATGGGAAAATAAAACGCAACGGTAAGATTTAATCCTGTTTCCTTTGTGACAAAAATTCAGTAAGAGTTCAGAGAGCAGCATTTCAAGAGTTCAGCATATTCCTCCAAGACATCCACAGTCTTCAGAGATCTAAGTGCACACAAGGCAGGAAACTGGGGAGTTTCTAATAAGAGTCAGTAACTTTATGACTCACCCAAGTCTAACAGCCACGAGGTCGCTGCAAGAGCAACGCGACGAGCTCCTGCCATCACCAGAAAGCAGTCACCAGAAAGGTGGGCTGCGTTTGTGCCCCCAGATCAGCACACACCTTCTGAAGCTACAGCGAAGATGATTTCATCATCCAATCCTCTGAGATCCCAGCATAAAGCCATTTTATCTGGATGTGAACTGAATACCAACTTTTCCCCCAGACATATTCTTAGAAACATAGTGGCTTTGCCATCTTGAAAAAAAAAAATCACAGCAAATTACAACAAATTCCAAAGTATATTCAAAAACATTATTTGGCATCTTATTCCAATTTTAATCTATGTTGTTTTTTTCTCTTCCTAGACACCTACCCTGTATAGGCTCTATGATTAATTTATTATCATTTCTTGTCCTGTTGGCATCCTCAGTCTTGCTGATTAATTTCTGTTATAGTCTCATTATTTCAGTTCTATAAATATCCCATTTCATTTGACTCCTTTCTATAGTTACTTTGCAACCTTCTTTTTCTCCTCCACCTGGGGCTCTCACTTTCAATTTAAAAGGGAAGGGGAAGTGATTGAGCTGAAATCCAGTAATTACACCTCCCTGCCCTGAAAAAGGGAATCATTTATTTTTCTTATGGATGGAAGCAGCTGGGAGCTCCTCTGAAATCCCATAAGCAATCCCACAAAAAAACAATACTTATTGTTGTCAGGCTAATAATAGACAGTGTTGGCTTCCATAATTTGAAAAATGCGTATCGTTGGATTACAATATATTGCAACATTTGCATTTAGGAAGAATAAAGAGTGGAATCATATCCCAGATGCCGGCACACTGGGCATATCTGGTTCCACCTGCAAGAATATTAAACCACCACCCAATTTATCACTGACAGAACAGGTTATATCCACAGTCGTTGGCATTCGGTATGCGACTGCGCGCAGAGGACTCTCCCAGTTCTTTCTGTCCTTGAGTTATGGTTACTACTTTCAGGCCTTACATTTTCTGACCTTTCAGCCTTTGCCATAAGTTCCTGGGATCCTCTGATGGTTTGGGAAAGCTTCCGAGCGCTTCTCCAATACGTGTGAGCACATCCTGAAATAAAAAGGAAACGTGAAAATTACTCAGGTTTATATTCGTGCCGTTTCTCCTGTCCTGCATCACAGACCTCTCGTTGGCAGCTACAGCCAGTCCCTCAAAAGCAACTGGTAGGCAGCACTCATCAGCACAATTTTGCTGGCTTTTTAAGGCATCCTGTTTAAAAACTTTGTTGAACAGCATAGCCAGTGATCTGCCCCATAAAGCAGGTTTCTTCCCTAACGAGGTGAGGGAAAAAGCAGCTGGACTTTGCAGGGAAGCCGGGAGAAAAACAAGAGAAAAAAGTGAAGCCTCACTTGAGACTGAAGTTCTCAGATCTTAGGTATGGAGTGAATGGGAGTCAAAACCCAGGAGACTGGCATTATTAGGTAAAAAAGGAACGTGTTGTACCATGCACAAACCCCCACCCTGCCCACAAACACAGAAAGACAGATCTCAGGGCTTCAGAGAGTACGACTTCTTCATCACTCAGAAACAAACTGCTTTCCATCTGACTCCCTTTCCAAAGCAAGAGAAGAACTCTTCCTTCAGGAAGATCATCCTGAGGAACAGCCACAAAACACCCCAGAAATTCCCTAAGTTACCTGCTATTTACCATTTTGCCTTGGACAGCCCATCACAACATGAATCGTGGAGAAATAATTAAGATGTTCCCAAATTCTAGGACATCCTGGGAAAGACCTTCAGCTTTCATAAATCAGGCAAGCTCACATGACTTGATCAGTCCATTACTCTCAAGCATTTTATTAATGATATGGAGCCAAATTCTGTTCTGAGTTGCACTACACTCAGGTCAATCTGATCTCATTGCCATAAATCAGGGGGAAATCTGACTCATGGATTCTTTAGTTACACTATGTATAAGATGTACCACAACATGGGGGTTTTTTTAACAGTATTTGCTTACGCTGGAGTAAACCTGTTCTTCCAATTTCTCTTGGATTAAAACACTTTCCATTAGAATCTTTGTTCGTCTGAGAAAGGTGATCTTGGCTAACTCTGCTTCCTTCTTCTGACAGTCAGGACACACAGACGATTCGTGCATTTGAGCTTCTGTCACCTGAAAGATGAGATGTTGATGCAATGAGCAATGTCTGTCCTAGCAAGATATCCACCCAGTTAAGAACAATCAATGAAAATTCAGATATAGATACTGTCTTAGGGCAAAAATGTGCTTTTGGAGGCAGTTGTACATCAGTTCATAATCTTTGTCTCATTATCATCTTCATGAGCCTGTCTGAATGTTTTCATGCTAAATATATTTGCTTTTCCCCAGGTATTACCCTTTCCAGGACTGACAACTTGGTTTTGTTTAAAGTTAGAATCATAGAATTGTCCAGGTTGGAAGGGACCTTTAAGATCATTGAGTCCAACCATCAACCTGACTCTGATAAAACCATCACTAACCCATGTCTCTAAGCACCACATCTGCCCGGCTTTTAAATCCCTCCAGGGATGGTGCCTCAACCCCTTCCCTGGGCAGCCCATTCCAAGGCTTCATAACCCTTTCAGTGTAAAAATTGTTCCCAGTCTCCAACCTGAACCTCCCCTGGTACAACTTGAGGCCGTTTCCTCTTGTCCCATCGCCTG
The DNA here is from genome assembly GCA_003697955.1 of Calidris pygmaea. Lineage (NCBI taxonomy): Eukaryota > Metazoa > Chordata > Aves > Charadriiformes > Scolopacidae > Calidris > Calidris pygmaea. Next base: position 75,608 of record QJSC01008558.1, read on the forward strand.
TTCCTTGGGAGAAGAGACCGACCCCCCCCGGCTACACCCTCCTTTCAGGGAGTTGGAGAGAGCGAGATCTCCCCTCAGTTACCTATTTGTAGCTGAGAACCACAGCACTGATCTGTAATATACTATTTCTTCTTGCAATATGCAAAGCTTCCCTGATGCTTGAGGCTACATGGACATTACTGCCTTCTTTCACAGAAATAAAGGTCAAAATAAAGGAATTCACATGATTGCCAAGCAACACATCAGTGATCAGCCAGAACCAACTGTGAGGGTACAGTTACACTGGGAAAAAAATTGTTTCAATTAGCATAACTCATTCGAGCCTAGATGGATGCTCAGGACAAATTACAATCCTGCCACAACCACAGACAGTAAGATTATCTTTATAATTCTAAGAGGCAAATAAACTCTGAAGTTCAAATATCTATATGCAGCTCCGAGTCAGACTGCAAACAAAATTATACAGTTTTCTTTGTAAGATAAACAGTGCCACTGATTAATTCCTACACGAGTTTATCCATCATGAATCTTAAGTGCATTTAATAGCATTACACAAATCCCAGTATTTGTGCATTTATGAAATATCAATAATTTCATCTAATTTAATTTACACAGATTCCATCTGGTTCCATAAATGCAATAAGTTGCTACAAAAGCAGTGGAATCAATCCTAGAAAGTCATGGCTCAAGTCTCTCTGTCATCTTCTTCCTTGATTTCTTCTCTGCATAAAAATGTCATTATGCGGAGGGAAAGAGAAGCAAACAGACACGGCACTCGAAGTTACATCTCCCAGAAAATGTATTACCACACTAAAACAAATACAGAGGCAGTAAAAATTCTACAAAACTCAGATGGTGGCTTGGTTACCATTAATACAATAAAAGAGCACAGATTGCTCAAATTTCAAAACAATTTGAACAAACAGGAATCCTGAAACAACCATCAGGCCAGAACTGACTTCAGAAGTATTGCTCCCTGCTCACCTGGCCAGGCTTCGGAGAGAAACACGTTATCACTTTTACTACGCTATATGGCAATAAATTAAAGCCAGCAAATGTGATAGAGATAAAACAAAATAAATGACTGTAATTACTATTCCAAGCTCTTTTTCTGCTTTATCAGAAACACCTTCCCAGATGCAGACGTTCTGTACCGCTTTCAAACAAAGTACAGACATTTTTCAAGGCCCAGATTTATGGGCAGACACATCTGTAGGTAACAGTCACTGCTCAAATTCACATAAACCCATATTCAAATGGCAAGCACAAAGAATGAAAGTATCATTGGCCAAAAAAAAAAAAAACACAAACCTGAAATACCAGTCTGGAGACTCTTGGATGCTGAAGGGAAGAGCTGTGTCAGAATGCCCATCCTATGGTGGGGAAAAAACACTGGGCTTGCAAAAAAGAAAAGCACTTTGAATTGTGTAAATGATCACCTAATATGCAGAACACTTCTATAAATAATAAGTGCAAACATTAACAGAAAACAAGGCTTTTTCCTTCAGCTGATCCAGGGCTTACTGTGCACTGCAACAACTGACCATCCCAGCATCACTCAGTGACACAAATCACTATTTTAGCACCAGACAATATTTTACAACGATTTGATTATTCGGTAGCAGCAGCAGCTCTGCAGCTGTCTCTGACACAAAGATGAGAAAGGTCAATCTGGAGATATCAAGCCAAAAAATCTCTTTCAGAGGCCTGAGCACCAGTAAGGTCTGCCTGACTTGACAGGGCAGTGGTTGAGGCACCATCCCTGGAGGGATTTAAAAGCCGGGTTGACATAGAGCTTAGAGACATGGGCTAGTGATGGTTTTATCAGGGTTAGGTTGATGGTTGGACCTGATGATCTCGAAGGTCCCTTCCAACCCAGACAATTCTATGATTCTACACCTTTTTTTCCCAGTGGTTCTCCCAAAAGTGTAGGTAATTTTTTTTCCTTCTTCCTTGCAGTACCTGTTTAACAGTCTCTCTGATATTTTTCAGGCGGATTCTGTTAATTAGCCGATCAGGAACAATGCAGTTCCAATCACTCGTCTCCGGTTTCCGTGCCGTGAATCCGTGCCGTGGCTTTCTTGACTTGGCACTGCTTGCCCGCTTAGAGACCAGCTGTCGTCGCAGCCAACTTATCCTCATGGTGCAGAAAGACCGGAGAGCATCCAGCTCCCCATCCCATAATTCGCTCATTTCTGTCCGGCACAAACCAACAAAACAAAAGCGTCAATTACTGTATCAGGGAAAGAATTACTGGTCTCATATCTGTGCGACCTCATCTTATCTATTTAATAAAAAAACCAACCCCAATGGCAAGCCTAGAAGCAATGACTGTAATAATAGCAGTGCAGAATTTCAATCCAGAGTTTCTGGATGATAACTGTAGGAACTCGCACGATAAATGTCTCTATAAATAGTCTCCAAAGAGGAGAAGGGATAAGAACCCTAAAGAATTAGATTACTTAATGATAAGGCACAAACACATTAGTCAAGCAAGTACTTAAATACTATGGCATTAAATAAACTGAGTTTCAATGACTGCCTAATACAGATTTAGCTTCTTCCTACCTGAAACTGTAACTTGCTAAAACAAAATGAATTCACATTTAAAGAGAGCTACTCATCTGGTAACTCTGAGGAGCAATTCATAAGACACTGAAAAATTAGAGGCAGTCTCTACTGAAGTATCTCTGGAAAATACCTCAAATATATTCTACAACTATAGTTAAGCATCTTTGGGGGTTTTTTTGAGGAAATGTATATTATATTAGAAAATACTTTCCTCTAAAGCTTCAACGATCATTTCCTAAGTTCTTATATTCACCCTTTCATCTTCTCTCATCCTTCCCAGTGGCATCTTATAAATAAAATCTGAGAGACTACACTTCAGATGGGCAGGTAAGGACAGATTTACAGCTTCACTCAAGGCTTAGTGGGAGATTTTCCACAGGCTTAAACCCAGTCAATCAATGCAGGCTTATTACTTACATGAGTAATTGTGTTACAATCGCAGTATTTCATGAGCACCAGCATACAGCCATGGCCTTAAGAGATACCACTGGTTTCAACTATTTAAACAGGGGAGGGTACCTCTCTACCTTTATTACACAGAATTTGCTTTTATGAGACTACTGAAGCCCAACTAAACGCTTTAATGGTGTAATTAAAGGAGAAATGAGGAGACAAAACATTACAGTAAGAATTACTAGAAGTCCTGTGAATACCTTTGCATATAGATAGTGCTAAAGCAGCGTTCCCTTTCCAGGACTCCACTCTGAGAGCCAGTAACTGTTATGTGTATACATTAGAAGAAACACTAGCAAAAATAACTGCAATTTTTTTAACCTGACCGCACACAACTAATGTCAAAAAGTTACTCGTTTAATATTAATTCGCCTTCAACAGTAAATAAACTCAGAAAGAATACAAATTATAAGATGATGAGAAAAGTCAGTGCATCGTTAAATTCTGAAAAGTTAACTTTGAACTGCACAGGGACTATTTACACTTTCAGATTTTCTACTATGTATCCGAGGTTCACCTGTTCTTCAGCTGAAAGAAAAGAGCTGTGGACAAGGGGATCGATGCACTTGCTTTGCTGGTTGATTTTATTCTTGTGTCTTTCACGTATTCCCTCCTTTCCATCTCCGACCCAGACGTGCTCGACCGCTCCACCTCCATTTGTGGTGGCAGATTTAAATGTCACCGTGTGTCTGTCTACAGAGAATCCCTGCCAGCGCCAGTTACTCTTCCAGAAGAGCATTTTGCTGATGCCTGGCTGCCCCCAGTCCTGCATTCTCACACCCTCTTGGCTGGAGAGGAGCAAGGCAGGAGCGGGTGACAAGAAGAGCAAAGCCAGCCACCAGAACAGACACCAGACCAGAGCCGTGTGTCACACAGCACTGAGGTCACCAAGGAGGGAATATTTAGAAAGTCAAGCGCAACAGAGCACACCAAGAAGCTGCTCTGGTTCTCAGCGTGTACCGACGGAGATAAACTAATCTCCATGTCTACATTCTAAACCATGCTCGGCGGTTTATAACTAAGTGACCTACATACGTTTTGCCTTCTGTAAGCAACTACATCTTTAAATATGACATTCTAAATCTATGTGAGTGGAGGGAGAAAAATAAAGAAAATCTTTATGGAGTTGCCTTTGCCTTTGATGTCTAACTCTGATTTAATAGGAAAATAGGCAGGCGTTTTGTTCTTATTATGCTGTACTAATACTCTATTTTAAGATGAAAAAAATGTAAAATGGTTAAAGGAGAGATAATTGTGAAAGGCAGCAACTGATAACTGTTCTTCAGAAAGACTTTAACTCCACATCTCAAGATAACATTTTCCTAATTACCTGCATTTATACAATCGAGTGCAGCCGCACAGATTAACCCGCTGGAACAGCCCGATCTGCAAACACAGCGTTTGGAAGATTTGTGCAGATAAAACACAGAACTGATAGAAACAGTCTGAGATATCAGGCTATTTATTACAAATATGAATTTAAAGCCAATAAACTTCCTCCAGCACGGTGGAGGATACACTCAGCTTCCACCAACAGTACAGAGATGAGACAAGGACCTTGCAGAACACACGTCTTTTGGAAGAAGCTCATTATTTCCCAATTCCATAAAGGTGTTAATAAAGTAGATGAACTTGCTTTACAAGCAGGCATTTCCATTTAGATGTTTGCTGGGAGGAACTTCCCCATCTAGCCTACATTAATACTATTTTACCAGAGAATCAGAAGAAGTCTGGAATGTCAGGGCCTAACTAGGTCTGCAGGAATCCCCCAGCCTGTCCGTGTTATCAAGCTGTAGACTTTGGTGCTGAAAAGCTCAGGAAGAGGGAAGAGCCCGTTCATACTACTGGATATCTGCTCCCTTCTCCAAACAGGGCAGAGGGATGTTTTCTCAATCCTTATGAATAGACAACTACTACTCTTAACAAATACTTTTAATAAAGTACTGCTACTACTATTTGGTAAGTCAATAATTAAATGCCTGGACACACGAAAAGTTGCTCACAAAGTGAATATAAACTAGATCTACTCAGAAATACTCTGGACAAGCTGGAAAGAGTCTGAGGCAGAAAAATAAACACACTTCCTTTCAGTGCACACACATCTGCCTGTACCCACCAGCACCTTCCAGCTCAGCAACAGGAACAACAGATATTTATTTGCCTGTATCTACACCGGCCTTTTTTAGATTTCCCACCGTTGACACCCCTCTCACAGTAACAATAACAGTTAAATGGGGAACACTGACTGAGCTCTATTTCAGCCACAAAACTGCCTGATGCTGCTCAAACATTGCTAGGCCTCTAAATGACAAACAGTAACAGCTCCAGCTCCCACTGCTGCCAGCAGTAGCTCAGTCGTAACACTGCAGAAAAAGAAACGAGCTAAAAGATTGATCTATCTCCAATTGATGAAATAATAAGAGGTTTGGGATCTCCCGAGTACTGAATTACTGAGTTGTAATAATGGGGTCGGAAGGGACCTCTGGAGATCATCCAGTCCAACCCCCTGCCAGAGCAGGGCCACCCAGAGCAGGTCCCACAGGAATGTGTCCAGGTGGGTTTGAATGTCTCCAGAGAAGGAGACTCCACCACCTCCCTGGGCAGCCTCTGCCAGGGCTCTGCCACCCTCACAGGAAAGAAGTTCCTCCTCATGTTTAGGTGGAACTTCTTATGTTCCACTTTGTGCCCGTTCCCTCTTGTCCTGTCCCTGGGCACCACTGGAAAAAGACTGTCCCCGTCCTCCTGACACCCACCCTTTCAGTATTTAGAGGCGTTGATCAGATCCCCCCTCAGCCTTCTCTTCTCCAGACTAAACAGAACCAAGTCCCTCAGCCTCTCCTCATCAGAGAGATGCTCCAGGTCCCTCACCATCTCTGTAGCCCTCTGCTGTCCCCTCTCCAGCAGTCCCTGTCCTTCTGGAACTGGGGAGCCCAGAACTGGACCCAGTGCTCCAGCTGGGGCCTCCCCAGGGCAGAGCAGAGGGGGAAAGAAGAAGGGGGAAGAACGTTCCCTTGTGCAGAACTACAAAAATCTGAAACTTAATCATTAAGAGGATAAAATCTTCTCAAGCATAACTTTCAAGGGAAAGCTCTGCTGAGGTGGAAAACTTCCTCAACGTGACACCATTCCTTCTCATTCATTCAATGACTCTGAACTTTCAATTTCTCTATGAATCAAATGGTCACAAGATTCTGCTGTATTTTAGGAAGACTACCTCAGGGGAGCTCACCAGGAGAAGCCTCTCTACTATAGATGAGGTGATCTACATTAACTGCCTTCTTGGAAAGCCAGTAATAGAAAGATAAATGCTGAAGATGAGTCAGGAACTCATAACATTGACTCACCACTGTTGTGAATGAGTTAGACAATTAAGAATAGCCTGAAAATGATCGTAGGTCATGTTTTCCTATGATATATGGGCGGTTTGAGGAAGCTTGTACGCAAATGCAATGCCATGAAGTACCTAGGCAGGAGGATCTCCCTGGTTACTCAATCTTACAGGTCACCTACAAAACTTCTGAGTGTTCACTTTCCACGTACATACAGATTGAGGAAGATTCCCCTTCTGCTTCAATTATTTTTTGCTCAACTACAGCTTTCTTGCTCTTTTTTTTAATTAAAAATAGTATCTCTGACCCAGTTTTTAGAAAGACTTAAGCGGGACTTGGATCCCACCATCTGCTCTCACAGTTGCTTGTATAACCAGTAGCTGCAAAGAGCAGCCTTCTCTCCTCCCTTCCCCTCACCTCCTCCATACACCACATCCTCCTGGGTTTGGTTAAAGCTGCTCCATTGTTCTGGCCAAAACTGGTGCCCTGCTGCCTCCCTCAGCTTGGGAAAGGAACTAAAACATGGCAAACAAGCAATTCAGTAATTAACATGACTGATTAATTGGGGGGGAAAACATTTCACACAAATTCTAAAGTCTTATTAACTTTGGAGGGAAAAACCCCATACTCCCAGTACCTGTACAGCTGGAGAGACAAAAACTAAATAGTCCAGTAAAATTTTGAGGATTTAAATTTAAGTTTTTTGAGGATTAAATTTAAAATGTGGATACTTTTTTCTTTGATGTATTTACCCAGATCTTGTGATAATACACCACTGGGATAATGTCACTATGTTAGGAGCATCAAAGCCATGTGTTATGGAAGACAAACTGCCTTCCGAGAAAGCATAAAAGAGAAACTTCATACTTAATTACCTGGCTTAAATTTTATATACAAGCTATTTAAGTTAAGTCTAGCTGAAAGTTTACATCCCCTTTTTCAAAAGGAACAAGAATTCTACTGCAGTTCTACTTCAGTTCTACTGCAGTTACTGGACTCACCAGCATGAGTTTTGAGGACAGACTTGTCTCACTCAATGCCAGCTTCTACGTTTTTCAGATCAATCCACTTTCCCCTGACACCCCTGTCTACAGCTGCAGAATCTGCTCCTTCACGGTGATCATCTATAAGAAAAAAAGCTAGCTTTGAACACCCACTGTACGGGAAGCAGGACTGCAGAAAAACAAAGCAGGAGGCAAATAATCCTCTACTTGACTGCGAGTTTTCCCTGTTGAGGGAAGAGAAACCCCAGTCCGCTGGACTATACAGATGGTATCAATGATTTCAGGGGGAAACACTGAGCAAGTTTCTGTCCCACAAAGTATCTCATATTGCTTGTTTCTAGTCACAATATAGGATATACTGAGAAAAACAGAAACTACTGATTACAGCTTGTTGACACATTCAATTTTACCTATAATATTAACTTAACCTCTGTCTACCTCCTCCCTCTTTCAGCCCCATCACTTATTCTCAGCCCTGCATCAGCCCTTCATCTGCACACGCACAAGAAGCCTTGGGAGCTCAGCTGAACTGTCTCAAAGTATTGATCCAAGTAAAAAATAGCATGGGGCAGGGGAAATAAAAATATCCGTATCAGCTCGCTGTTCTCCAGCTTGTTCCAGAACAACCCCTGTTCTTCAGAAATTGAGGAAACAGCAAAGACATGAAAGGGAATAACTGGGCAAGGACAAAAGATTTAAGAGGTCTGAAAAGTCACTGCCACCGACAGCAAGATGTGTGGTCCCAGTTCAAAATACCGAGCATGCTCAAGAAGCATCTGACTTCTCTACTCTGTTTTCAGGCTACTAATAGCCAACTCTGTGGGCTTACACAAGGAAATAAACATGGCCCTATGGGGACACCAGCATGACAGCTTTCCTCAGGTTTTTATTGTTTATATATGCTCTTCTGGGTAAGATGTATATACAACAGAAAGCGATCAATTTCCCAAAATATTTTTCCATGAACTATTCCCTAGTTTCTCATTTAACTGGTAGAATTCAGAAGACTCCGTAATTTTATGAAACATTAACCTTGTAAAGATAAAAAGTGGTACCATTTACTAAGAACACCTCTATGCACACAGCAAGGATTCCTCCCAGCATGGACTCCTTGATGCCAGAAATGAGGATTTCAATGGTTAGACATAGAATAATTTAAAAAACCTTGCTGTATCTCCATTTTAAAAAAAAGGTTTATTAAAACCTATCATTGTAAAAGACCAAAAATTTTAAGCAAAACTGTAAATTCTATTAGACACTGTTTTTTGCCCTGCACTGTTGGGATTTCATGCCCAAACAACCCACAGTAAAACGTTGGATGGATGGGGAACAGGAAGAACATCTACTGGACTTGTCTGTAGTAGGAAAAGAAACAGCTTGGCAATTTTAAAGTATGAACAAGGTTAATTATGTGTTGGTATATACCAGCTGATCAAGTTGAACCGAGTAGAATCAGATTATGAGGAACAGCTAATAGACATTAAAAAATATCTTAAGGCTACACTAGCTTTAAAAATAAATTAAAAGTGTTGTAGCTGATCTTTAAAGCCATAATGTTTCTATACACGGACGAGCTCCCAAACTAAAAAGGGATTTAAGAAAATATCCATCTCTTCAAGTACTCACAACGCTCACCAGACCAAACTTGGAGAAAAGGAGAATGTAGAAGAATGACAGAGAGCCCCATAGAGACAGAAGAAAACCCAAGGAGACATGAAGGCCATTGGCTTATGTCCTGCTGCCACATACTTCATGGCTTATCTGATGCAGCTTTAAGGTACTGTCTCACCCTCTTCAGTATTTCAAGTCGTGGAACTTTCCCAGTGCCCTTAGATAAATTATTTTACGACCCAACTACTTATTATATGTGGTAACTGTGTCACGATATCTGGCAAATTATGGTGGTTTTTTTTTTTTTAACAAGCCAACAGAATTCCAGCCTCAGGAGATTACTAAGGAAGGGTTTCCATGGCCAAATCACACCCTCCTGCACGTAGCTGCCAGCAGATCCTGAGACCACAAAGCACAGATCTAGTCAGCAAACTGAGGTTCTGTTACTTTGTGCAGCAGTGACACTGTACACAATTTTTACATTTTTATTTTTCCAGTCTCCCCCGCACTGATTTAGAGCTGTAGAAGACAGGTCTCAAGCATGGTCAGCTCTGCTTACCTGCAGGATTTTGGCCTGCCAAACAGGCCATGCTTTCCAACGTGTCTGACCCAGCAGACCACTCTAAATCCTCTGTGGAACAACAGGATTCAGCTGGTTCACTCTCTCACTGCCAGCAGAGCTCTTCTTCCTCGCTGAAGGGCTCAAAGGTATCTTCTGAACTGCCTAAACCAGAGCTACTGTGACTCTGGCTCAGTTCCGCCTGCCGCTTTCCATCCGCAGGCACAGTCGTCATGGTGCAGCACTGCAAATAAAAACAAAAGCATGTAACAGGTTCAATTATACAGGAAGAATGACTGGATTACAGCAACGGGGGACACATGGAGGACTATTACAGCTCAGCTCCCACCACAGGTGGATGAAATAACGACTTAATCAGTGCACTTGGATGAAGCCCACACACTTCAAAGCCCAAAGGCTGATCAAAGCAGCCCATCGTTAAGATCTACACGGTAAACACACAGTAACAATTATCACTGAACATCAGCAATGAATTCTGAGCAGCACTCCTTTCAAATCTGTAGTGAATAACCAAGTAACACTTGGATAAAATCATTCACAAAAACCAACAAAAATAATTTAAAATACAATATGTCTCCGCCCTCAGATTATTAAGCCTCTCACCACTCAGAAATGCAAAACCTCCTCGTTCTGCTTAGATTTTGTCTAACTAAAAAGAAAACATAACGAGCATCAGCCAGCTGGTGCTCTCGAACGAGGAGTCATGCTCCCAGTGTGAAAAAAAAAGAAATTAAAAGTTCTCCAGATTTAAGCTCCAGGAAAAAAACCTCAGATGATGTAACAGATGTATTTTAAAGCTTTGTTCTCACTTATTGTACCCCTTTTTTTATTAGAATAACGCAATCCCCTGTATTCCTTTAAATTTATAGACCTAGATAACTTTGTCTAGAATAATTTTGATCTGAATAAGTTTCTTTCCTACTCTTACAAAGTAAGGAGAGTAAACATACAGGAAACATCCCTCCTGGAAAGATGCTTGCAGCAGTCACAGCCAGGGCTCCTTCATCAGAGAAGTGGGAACCCTAACATGACAACAGCAGGTAGATAAAAGGCATTTTCTGTGATGCCCAAAATACAGGCTTGACACTGTACTTGGTGTTTCTTACCGGGGTTAAGGCACCTTCATTTTAAAGGTATTGACTTTCTTCACTGTGAGGGTGGTGGAGCACTGGAACAGGTTGCCCAGGGAGGTGGTTGAGGCCCCTTCCCTGGAGATATTCAAGGTGAGGCTCGACGAGGCCCTGGGCAACCTGGTCTAGTTGGGGGTGTCCCTGCGACTGTGGGGAGGTCGGACTAGATGACCTTTGTAGGTCCCTTCTGGCCTGGACAACTCTAGGACTTTGGCTATTTCCCTACTGAATATGCCATGCTACCTGTTTTACACGCCACGTTACTGCCAAAGTCTTTCTGTCCCACTATGTAAAGGCCCTGTGCCCCTAAAACAAATTCCGGACTCCCTTCCCAAGGCTAGACTTCCAAAACTAATCTGCAGTGCCAAACTTATAGGTCCAAAGGTTTTCTTTTTGTCTGCAAAATTAAAGAGTTGCTCTGATAGAAACTTTAAATATTAATAATCACTAAGTAATTATTTTGTTCATTACACCACCACTGATTTGGGCTGCAGACTGGTTATTAAGACCAGGTCTAGTGGAGAAAAACAATAGGCAATGCAAACAGAGCCTCAATGAGTTCACCAGCCCACGGCTGACCTAAGAAGCTGTAGCTGCACAAGCAGCACAGGGATGGTTAAGGAGCAAGAAGATGAATTTCAGCAAATACCATGCCTGACTGAACTAGAAATGCTTCATAATATCAGATATGACTGATATTAACTAATTATCACAGTGAAAAATAGGTATGTGTTACAACATCAGTAAATAAATAACTTGGAAGCCCCAAGTATACTTACAGATAGCAAAGAAAACAAGTTTAAAGTTGTCTGCAAACAGGTATCTGCTATTATACAGCTTCTACTCCTCACAAGGTAACGCCTTCACAGAACTGCAGGAAGCAAGCTTAGTGCTTCAGAAAGGGGTCTGAAAAAGAGAAGCCACAGAACTGGTTGAATTGTTTTTCTAAAAGTCACTTTGTCCTACAGACATGGTGACAACACCAAGGAGAGGAGGCTGCTGTGTCACTGGAAATGGGACACGCATTAGAACACCTGAGGGAACAAAGCTCCATCCTCTCAGCAGGCACTAACGTGACGGCCACGCACCAAACTCATAAGAAAACACACATTTCCAACAAGAAACAGATGATTAAGAAACTCTTCTCCATGCATTTCCTAGGTAAAACCCAAAGGCAACAGAGGTGGGATGCTGCTTTGGGGTCTGTTGGTTTTTCATTTCACAGTCCAGAACTTCTAGGCAGAAAACATTATTTTTTTAAAAAAAAAAACCTATTTAACGTAATTGCACTTCAACTGACAAACTGCCTTTCAGAGACCCCTCACAGGAGGCAGGTGCTCAGGCTACCTTTCCCCGCACCGCTACCCACCCACACACCGGGCCTCCTGCGGCCTCGGCAGCCCTGCCCCAGGGCCGAGCCCCCCCCGGCACACTGACTAGCCCCGCTGGGACCCAGCGTTTCGCCCTCAGGGCGAGTAACTCCTCACACAGCAGGGACCCAGCCCCCTGCCTGGCCTCCTCCCCGCTCCCCCTGAGGCCCAGCCGGCACCTTCCCCTCCAGGCGTTCCTTTCCCTGGGGCACACCGGGGCTCTGGGAAGGCGCCCTCCCTCTCCTCACGGCGCTGAGGGGACCGGCCGCGCACAACCACCCTCAACCGGGCGGGCACCTCTCGCTCCCCGCCACTCACCGCGGCTCCGGCCGGGGGGAGCGAAGCTGGGCGGGACGGAGAGCCCGGCCCCGAGGAGCGGAGGGAAAAGCCCGGCCCGGGCCCCGGCGCCGTTCTGTCCCGCCCCGTTCCGCCCCGCTACGCCTGAGGCGGGACCGGCCGGGGAACCGGGGGCGGGGGGGAAGGCCGGTTCCTTCACGCGCGGCCCCGCCTCCTCCCGCCATCTCCCTGAGGGAGCCGTGATGGGGGGAGAGCACAGCGCGGACATGGAGCCGTTGGGGGGCTGGAGCCCCTCTGCTGTGAGGGGGGGCTGAGAGAGTTGGGGGGTTCAGCCTGGAGAAGAGAAGGCTCCGGGGAGACCTTGGAGCCACTTCCAGTCCCTCAAGGGGCTCCAGGAGAGATGGGGAGGGACTCTGGATGAGGGAGGGGAGCCATAGGACGAGGGGGAAGGGTTTGACACTGGAAGAGGGGAGATGGAGCTGAGATGTGGGGAAGAACTTATTTGCTGTGAGGGTGGTGAGAGCCTGGCCCAGGTTGCCCAGAGAAGCTGTGGCTGCCCCATCCCTGGAGGGGTTCAAGGTCAGGTTGGAGGGGGCTTGGAGCAACCTGGTGTGGTGGGAGGTGTCCCTGCCCAGGGCAGGGGGTGGCACTGGGGGGGCTTTAAGGTCTATTCTAACCAAACCGTTCTGTGATTCTGTGAAAACCTTTCATTAAAATAGTTCTTGCCTTTATGTAGTAGTTCTTTCTATATTGAAAGCGTGGCCTGGGAGGTGCTGGCTGCATCCTGCAGCATGGTGGGACATGGCACCCTCGGGCAGGACAGGGCAGATGCTGGTGTGGGTGAGGGCCAGGCCAGGCCAGGCCATGGGATCAGACCCCCCTGTTCTCCGGGGTCTCCATGGGCAGCAGCTCACTGTGGTGTAGCTACATGTGATACTGTCATGGAAATAAGGTGCAAGAAGTTGATATTTCAGGGGATGAAATCTACCTGTAGCTTGAGGTCCGTTTTCAAGAGGTACGTAATGATAAAAGCAGCTCTTCTGGATACCGGGATCTTGGTTTAATGTTGCTGTTTCAGGTTAGCTAATACCACTTTTTTTTTCTTTCAGGGAAGTAATTATTTTTATCAAGAAAAGACTATTCTTCAGTTCTGGACTGCGTTGTGTGTTGTCTGTCACACGTAAGTCACTGAGGTATTTCGTCCTCAGCACCTCGTGCTGTATTTGGACGGACCTGCCAAGGTCTCTGCTGGGCTGAGATCTTCAGGACAGAGATCTTGTCTTCTCCCATGTTCGATGAAGTGCAGCACATGCCGTGAGCAGCTCAGGGGATCTTGTTTCTTTTGAAACAGAGAACTTTCTGTGCTGCAAGTATACCTAGAATATAAGGAAATTTTGGCCAGCGTATTGAGAGAGATCCCAGTGTTGCTGAAGAGTAAATAAAAGCATGGATGCAGTGGAGGGTAAAGCAAAGTGGAATGAACAGGTTTGCCTACATTAGATACTGTTCAAATGTTTTAAGATTCAGGCGTTCACTGCTTTTTGCAGAGAGTGGACTCCTTGGCGCTGGCCGTTTTTGTCTAGCTTGCCACGAGAAATTAATTAATTTACGTATGATAAACATTTCTTGTATATTTTTCCAACCATGCGAATTGTAGTAGTGATCAGAGCGGTGCGCAACCGTGAATGGAAGGGGCAATTCCCCATCCTGCAGGAGTGGGAGTCAGCTGGATAGCGCTGCCCACACTAGGGAGGGAGGAAATCGGGAAAAGTATATGCCATTTAGATCAGGAAAATCTGCGTTGTGTACTAAACCTCCCCAGCCCAAAGATTCCCCTTTAGTTGATTGCTCGACGGTGTATTTTCCTTCTCAGGAAAGTAAGGTTGCAAACAAGGTAGCAAGAACCCGAGCTGAATAAGATCAGTGTCTGGAAGAATCTAAGAGGTAGGCTGACAGTTTTCATGCTCTGGGTTATAAACAGTGGTGAAATAGGGTTGGGAGAAACATTACCTTTTCCTTAAAATTCTAATCAAGATACCCAGAATAACTAAGAATAATACAGATCCTCACAGTTCCCACTAAATACCTCCCTGGCAGCTTAGTACTTCATTGTTTATCATCGTCCGATTTTTTTATGGCAACAGTTGACATTAGATTATTACTGACCTGCTTGGTATTTGAATTTATTCCCTAGTGGTTAAAGACTTTGTAGTTTCATGTTCTGGGTCCTTTTTAAAATTCATCATTTTAGAGCATGGAAAATATATTGTTCTATCAAGTTTATTTCTCTGACATTTATTCAGTGGAGAGTGTGAGCCTAATATTAAAGGCTTTTGTTTTGAAGCCCGGCATACAGATCATTCTTTTCACTGGTCTTCCCTAAACCAGGTCATTTTATCACTGTGGTTCCCCTCGGTGGTGTCTGGGAAGTTAATATGTTGAACGGCGTAATTATTTGAACCATTATTTGTTTTTAGAGGATCTGTGGGTGATAATAGATGGCTCAACCCAGTTGTGTCAGAAGGTATTAAGATTGCTGTCTGCAGATGTCCTGGAGTTGGTTCTATATGCAGCCATAAATAATATTGTGTGAGAAGCAGTGACAGGCTTTTACTCCAACTCCTCTCTTTATCATATGTTATATTAAATTTAAACACAGTTGTTGAATTCCTTTGTGTGGGTAAATGCTTTTTGATGTCTCCTTCTATTAAAGTTGTAATATCCCCTTTAACCAGAGGGCTGCATAGGAATTCAGACTCACTAGGTGTATTTCTCAAATAATCATAACCTCATTAATGTTGCCAGCAGAACTAATTGGGCTGTCACAACGAGGTTCAGTACCCGGTTGGAGGATTATGGTGTGAGGCCAATGGAATTAAGCATATTCTGATGGTGGATAAAGTTAATGTGACTCACAGATGCTCATAAGCATTATTCTGTATGGAAAGGCAGGTATTTTGAGGTTGTTTTTTTTTAAACTCTGGAAACATGAAGGACAAATGCAAGAACTGTTATGAAATTTCAAAGCATTTGTTGACAGTTCAAGGTGCAATAAAGGTTTCCTTCTTTATCAGCACAGACGTGGAAAGTACTGCCAAGCAGCACCTAGGCACTGTAAATCACTGATGGGAGCGGATAGTTTGAAAACCTTACAAAGGCAATTCTCGAGGACAGGCAGCATCTCAGAATTCATTGTTTAGGGCCTGCTGGATTGGAAGGGGTCCTTTCAGTTGCCATTAATTCACGTCTCTAATTAAAGAAATGGATTGATCTTTGCTTAAAGTTGCTGGAGACTGGCTGGTGTCCACAGCAGATCAGAGCTGTGCATACAAATTAAATGTTAAAAGTGTCCACTGCCTTTCAGACAGAAAGAAAAGGTAGACCTGTATTTGTGGGTAGCTGTTGTTAATTACGCTTTGGGTGGTGGGAGGGAACCACAATTAACTGCATTTTCACTATGCTTCATGGTGGAGAAAAGAGGACTAAAAATCTTTTGTGAGAAAAAAAAAGACAAACTGTGTCTTGCTGTCTTGTCCTTGGTCACAGCAACATCTCTGTGACTGAATCTCTGAATCATATCTTTCACAATAATCTTGATTTTTGGTGTCTGAATAGATTCAGTGCTGCTTCCAACAGCAACTTGAGCGTAAGAAAGTTCCAGTGCATCATCCTCTTGCTTTCAGAGACAAAGGTGTTGGTTGTTAACTCAGTTTGTGTCCTTTTCTACGTGTTTGCATCAGTTATTTTAATTTTTCCCCATACAGAGTTATTGTTGGTGCCTTCAAGGAGATGCATTAAATAGTTGGGTATTTATCATTGTGCTTCTGAGGAACAACATGTGCCCTTCAAAGGACAGGTTGGGGTTTTTTCCTGAACATGACATTAATTCACGTGAAAGAAGAGAACTCAGAAACCCAGAGAGTAAATTTTTGAGCTTCTCTTCATTTTCTTGTCTCCTTTTATTATTTTGCTTCATGATCTCTCTGTGGGCCCTCCTGCTGAATTCCCAGGGTGCTGCTGTGGGGAGGGCTTTGAAAGGGAAAGGCAAAGCCATTATACACTTTCGACAGATCGATACTAGACTTATTAATCAGTTTTCTTCAGTAATAGGTTGAATCTTTTGGGAATCTTTCAGAATTTACTTCAAACTGGTGAGTTGTTTTGACAGTTCAGAAAAGATCTGAATTTAGAAATTGCAGCTTTTCATATTGACACTGTGTTTAACCCATCATGTATCCATCTGTTGGAAAAACACGGTATTTATTCCTTCTTAGCAGCTTTTGTGATACTACCCGTTGCAGGATTGGCTCCTACACAAGCTGTCAGTCATATTAGCGAGGCTCTTCCTGTTTTTCTTCTTCTCATTCTTTATTTGTGGAATATTATTTCTACTGGGAAAGGTGGAGTGATTTTGTAGTTTGTTAGGAGGACGCTGTTTTGAGATCTTTTAAATCTCTTCTCAAGGTGGGCTTATTTCTGAGAAATCTCGTGGCCTTGCAAGAAGGAGCATCAGTGTTGCTCTGAGCATTTCCTTACTGGTAGGGAGGTGGGTTGTTTCGCATGATTGTATTTTTGGAGAGAGAACTTCTTTCTTCGTTTTCTGAGACTGTTTGAGAACTTAGAAAATGGACACTAATATGAAGTTTGGCAACCATTTTGTGCCACTTACCTGCAGGTGTGTTTGAGAGGTTTAGTATCCCAGTCTAAGACTGACATCAATAAATACAACCTCTGGAATCTTAAATAATAATTTTCATTGTCTTGGTCGAGCGATCATATTCTTAACAGTCACTTACTTGAAACATAACTCTGATGTTCATGCTCTGTGGAACGTTCCGCCGGGCTGTGTGTTGAGTAATGCTGCCACCAGGAAGTACATTTATCATTCCTTCCGCTGTGTGTTGGTTATAAAGACAAAACAATTGTAAAATCGTTATCTCTGAAGTCCCATTAATAGAATGTACCTCAGATACATACACTTCGGGGTTGTTTTTTTTTGGGGGGGGGGGGGTCTCCAATTACTTCCTGCAGCCTGGTAAGAGTTCATATTAAGCGTATAAACATGCATATGCTTAAAGTGTCCTTAAAAAATAATTAAGGATACATATGGGAACACATTTTGCACTGACATATCATTTCGAAGAGCATTCAGAAGACATGTAAAATAAGTCTTGGCGCTGCCATGCTGTAGGTGGGAAGTCAAAGCCCTGCACTCCCAGCAGGGACAGCCGGTGTGGGACACTGGGAGCCCTGCGGCTTCAGGAGGAGAAGGGCTCAGGGCTCTGGCACCGGGGCAAGGAGTTCCCAGGATGGCAGCCATCATAGAAGAGAAAAACTCCTCAGCAAACTTTCGAATTTATATAGAATGGTGTGAAATAACCCTATTGGCAGCTTGGGGCAAGTGCCTGGGTCTCGCTCCTCCTTGTCCCTGCACCTGCATCTCTTAAAATGCAGTTTTCCCAAGCGTTAGAAAAGACCTTACTGAAAAGTAAAATTACTGAAAGAGAAATTAATCCTGCCTCACTCAAACCAGGACACCCACCTCCCCCCCCAGTGAGAGCTGCTCGCCCAGAGCTGGCTACCACAAGTGCCCGGGGACTTTCTGAACTGCCGAGGTTCTCCCGGGCAGCTTGAGCATCAGAAACACACCAACCTGATGGACTTAGCTCAGGCCGGAGATGTTCTTCCGATTAAATCGTTCTACCCCATGCCAGTAGACCAAGTCTCCAGCAGAAAATGAACTTGATGATCTGATTCTAATTAGTTTCTTGATTTAATGACAGTAATTTTACTTTCACAATAGTAGTCATTGCCCCAGCTAGCAGGGATAATAGAACTGGTTCCCTTAAAGCCCATTTACGCTGCATCCTCTGTTGAATCTTAAGCAATAACAAGCAGAAGCCTATAGTTATTCCAAAATGATGGTATTTAGATGGTTAACAGTGTCAGGCTGTCTTGCCTGAGACTGGTGACTGGGAAAGTATAAGAAAATGAGCGTTCATAAAGCTAAAATGTAGTTTTTGAGTTGATTCCATTTCATTCTAAGATGATCTTTTTTCTTTCATTGCTGATTGAAACACCTGGAAGTTAAATTCCTCACAAAATTAAAAAAGAGGCAAACAAGATCTGTAAGGAAATTAAACAGCATGGGACGGGATGTGTTTACACCATTATGAAACCAGAATGACTCCATAGAAGATAATTAAAAGCAATGGAGACAAATGGCCTGATCACCTTAACGACCTGATGGGCAGTGTCATTAAAGTATCATTTTATTTCGGTTACCTCAACACCATGTGCTTTCAAAAATTTATCTCCCCAGAAGAACTAAAGGTTCTGGCTAGTCCTTCGGCTCCTTGTCCTTTATTCCCTTCATTAAGAATATATCTTAAGAATACACCCACCCCTCCTGTGTCCTGTATTAAATGGAATGTTCCATTATTATTTCTTGCACCTATTTATCTTTATGAATTCTTCAACCTAAGGAACACTTAGAGCTGCGGGGCCCTGAGCTTTCGAACTCTTCATTCGTAGAGCACCCGCTGGCTCCTGTGGTAGCTCAGCTTAAAAGACTCTGCCAGATTGATCCTGGATTTTGAGAAGTGATGTACATTTATAGTCTCAGTTGTGAGTAACAGTGATACCCCCTCCTTTCAGGGAGTTGGAGAGAGCGAGAAGGTCTCCCCTCAGCCTCCTTTTCTCCAGGCTGAACACCCCCAGCTCCCTCAGCCTCTCCTCACAAGACTTGTGCTCCAGACCCCTCACCAGCTCCGTTGCCCTTCTCTGGACCCGCTCCAGCCCCTCAAGGTCTTTCTTGTGGGGAGGGGCCCAAAACTGGACCCAGCCCTCGAGGTGGGGCCTCACCAGTGCCCAGTACAGGGGGACCATCACCTCCCAAGTCCTACTCCCCACACTGTTCCTGACACAGGCCAGGATGCTGGTGGCCACCTTGGCCACCTGGGCACACTGCTGGCTCCTGTTCAGCCGACAGGCGACCAACACCCCCAGGTCCTTTTCTGCCCGACAGCTCCAGCCACTCTGCCCCAGGCCTGGAGCCCTGCAGGGGGTTGGTGGGACCCAGGAGCAGGAGGCTGTAGAGGTTGGGAGCTCTAGAATCCCATTAGCATTTTAGATGAACTCTGAAGCTTTTACAGATTTGCATTCCTGCACACACACACTCGCATGGAAAGGCTAAAATGTCTTCTGTTTTCAGCCCCAGAGAGCTCCCCTCTGGTAAGAAAGCACCCGGGAGCAGAGGCACCACTCAGAATAGATTCAATTCCAGCCACACAGAAACATCGTTTGGATTTTCCTTGCAGGAGACACTGTGCTCGGGTTCTTCAAACCCCAGAGTATGAATAAAACTTCAATTATCAAGGCAAATAGCTTAGGGATTTTCAAATAAGGCCTAGACAATTACATGAATAAGAATGGGTTGGAGAAAAGGAGAAGGGCTATCCAGTCCCCCCCATCTGCTTATAAATTCACCCCCAGCAAACAAGTAATGTGCAACTCCCGGGAGCGTGGCCCTCGGGGAGGAGGTCTCTGGGCGAGCAGCGCTCTCTCTCCCAGCGGTGCCTCTGGCTGTGTTCCCAGGTGCTGAGCAGAGGCGGTTTCCAGAGACGTGGTTTTTCGGGAGGTGGTTGTTCTGCTCTTTCTGACACCCAGGTTCCTTTATTACGGGAAGAGATGATGCCTTAAACAGCTGAACGCTTTCAAATACCTGTGTCCTGTGAAAGAAGAGTCTATGGCTGATTGTCTGGGGCTGATCTGAGCTCCAGTAGATTGTTCTTACTCTTATGTTTTGAATTCTAATATACATTGTAGTTATTCCCCATAACTAGAGGGGAAAGGAAGTTGGATCCCTTTGGTTTTAGCACTGTACGCGTGTTATCTCTGCTACAAAATCTGGGGGAGGAGTTTCACCTTGAGATTTGCCGTTAGGTTCACCCTAAATGTGTAACTTGTGAAACGCGGGGCTGCTCTGCCGAGGGACACAGGGTGTGCAGGTCTCGGGGGCTGCTCACAGTGAAAGCGTGACCTGGGTGGCTTAAAGCACCTTCTCGAGGTTTCTCTGTCCTTGCACTGACTCTAAAGAGAACCAAAGCAGAACCGAAGCCGTAGCTGATCCATGCACAGTCCCCCACAATGGGGATACTTTCCCAATAACCAGGGGATACATTTCCATTAGAGTCTGTCACCCTAGGATTCGTCACAGGTAGGTGAACAATTTTCATCCTTCCCAGCAGAGAGAAGTGATGCACACACACGCATACACACACGTGCACACACACACACACACACTCAAGTGAGGATGACGTTGTTCCCTCTGTGTTTTGTGAAACGACAGTTATTGGGAGGACCAACCCAGACAAATGGCTCTAGATAAATCTTTATCTAAATTATCAACAAAACGTAACTCTCACTCTTTCTCTCATTTCATAGACCATTGACCAATATTCCCACGCAACCATCTTTTAATAGAAAAGAAAGATTTCCTCCTAGGCACGGGGAAAATAAATGAAAAGATGATTTGCTTGGACAGATCATCTGGAGCAGGGAAATCAGTTGGGATTGTTTATTCAGCGGAAGAAGCAGGGGAACTGATGGCCCAAAATTACTTGTAACCCAGGAGACATCTCACACCCTGTTTGGCAAAACGCTTCCCAGACATACGGGACCTCTGCTTGGGGGGATTTTTGTGGTTGTGATACTGAAATAAATGCGATTTCCTTTACAAGAGCCTGTTGTGATCACCTGGGGAAGCTCCCGCTGGATGCAGGGTTGCGGGATGGGTATCTTTGCTCCTTCTGCGATGGAAGGTGAGTAATCGTGTGCGATTTATCTCGGAATAATAGATGCCAGGTATCTCACGGATGAGTGCATCCCGGGGCGGTGAGCCTGCTCTTCGCCAGCTGCGGGGCACCTCTGGCAGGTCCTGCTGGAATCCTCCCTTTCCTTTCAAATCCTTCCAGCGCTCCTCATCCCGACGAGCTGTTGGGGCTGTGCTTTCCAGCGCAGTGACGTTTCCCTCCCCAACAAGCTTAGAGGAAAAAGCATAATCTGTGGTTAAATGAACTCCTTTCCGGCAGCACCTGCAGGAATGATCACCGAGCGCGGAGGGAATTTCCATGCGGGAGCCGGGATCAGCCCCAGGCGAGGGCTGAAAAGGGGCTCTGCAGTTTGCTGTGGGACCTACTGTAAACAGAGCCACCCCAAACCAGCAGTTCTGGGCTCCCCAGTTCCAGAAGGACAGGGAACTGCTGGAGAGGGGACAGCAGAGGGCTACAAAGATGCTGAGGGGCCTGGAGCCCCTCTGATGAGATTTGGGTCTGTTCAGTCTGGAGAAGAGAAGGCTGAGGGGGGATCTGATCAACGCCTCTAAATACTGAAAGGGTGGGTGTCAGGAGGATGGGGCCGGTCTTTTCTCAGTGGTGCCCAGGGACAGGACAAGAGGGAACGGGCACAAAGCGGAACATAAGAAGTTCCACCTAAACACGAGGAGGAAATTCTTTACTTTAATTTTCAAATACCTTTATTTTAAAGTCTATTTCTACAAAACAAGTGGGTGCACACATTTTAAAGTGATGCAGGGCTTTTCACTTTGGCGTAAAGTTGGAGTCGCAGCATCACCGACTCTTTGGAAATTGGTGAGGTATCCAGAGGGGTAAAGGGAGCTGTGTCCAGTCCAGTGAAGAAAAAGCAAGGAGGGAGCAGGGCTGTCCTTCTTCACCACTGTTTTGGGGAGACCACGCAGGCAGGAGGGGAAGAGGAGAGGAACCAGGTGGGGGAAGCAAGAGGAATGGAAGCAAAACCCCCGAGATGTCACCCAGCAGAGACCAGTAATCCCCTGGGGTGGATAAAGAAATCCAAAGGATGTCGGGCTGGTATCACACTGCAGTAACAGAGTTATTTCATATTTCTGATGTTATTTACTGTGGCAAAGATCTGGAATTGCAGGAACTTTTGCAGCGATATCTGTGTAGTGCAGGTCATGATATCCTGTGATTTTGGAGCTCTCTTAGCAGGAGGTGTGTATGTCACTCATGGGGCGCTGAAGAGCCAGTCTGTGAACTCAGAAATGAGCCTCTTCAGTGAAAAATATATAGTTATCAGGAACAACAAAAAATCCAGAATAGGAGATGCGTAGAGGAAACTAATTGTTCATGAATTGTGTAATCCCTGTGTATAGTGTAATATTTGCACTGATTTATCTGGTTTTATGCATAACATTTCTTTAAGAAGGGATTGTTTGCTCTCGTTTCCTATTAATACAAGTGAAATTTCCTATTTATACAGGGGGAAAAGTGCCTGTGCATGAATTACTACCCTGATTGATTCAACTGTTAAAGAAGTCCCAAGGACTTTGTCCACCCACCGCCTTTCTGAAGTCCAGCTCTGAGTTACGCAGCTGATGCTCCTTGTATTGCAGCTGCTTTGTGGTCAGGTTTTCATTTTGTTTGGTTATTTTGGTTGGATTTGGCTTTGTAAAAAACATGACAAATGTTTTTGTACTTGAAGGTGCTGCCTCCCAGCCAGGATGCGATTTTACATGAACTTCCTTATTGCAGAAGTCGGTCTGAAAGGCAAAGCCCACTGACCTACAGCGTTTAAAACATTCGTAGAATATTGAATTCATGTATTTGAGATAAACTGTGAGATTAACCTGAAGTGAATATTATGATTAATTTGGGCGAGCGCATATGTTGTGCTCGCAGCCGCAGCTGTTCTCTTCTGGAGGGAATCAAAAGCCTCCATCTGTTTATTGTAATAGTTTCTGCTCTGTGTGTGTGGATTCTCTTTGATATTGGATTTCAGAGCCGGTGTTTGTAAACCAAGTGGTTCGGAGGGTGAGATCTGAAGATGCCTGGAATTCCAGGAGCTGTAACAAGCAGTATAAATACATACTGTCATTTCAAAATGAATGGGGACACCTTGAAAACCGTATCTTAATTTGAACAACAGAGAAAGAGGAGATTTACGAAGAGAACGCTGTAATCCACACCAAACTACTGCTGCTTGGCACAGTAGATACTGCCTCTTGGGTGGCAGGAGAGATGATCAGAGCCTGCTCCTCCCTCTCCCTCAGCAGCTGCCTCCAGGGCCCCTTCTCTGGGCCTGAATACATACAGGTACATTTTTTGGAGTAATAATACCCTATTTCCACTTCTCCCATGTAAATTATAGTCTGCGAGGTGGCACAAGTTCATTACATTCGTGAATTTTATCAATAGAAAGTTAATTTAAAAGTAAACCCTGTTACACCTGTTTCCATCCAGCCCTCCAGAAGCGCCTGTCCTCTGAGCTGCATGTCTGTCAACAATTCAGTCATCAGTCCTCAAAAAACATTATTATTAATGTAAAAATCCTGGGCTGGTCAGAGCCACATTCTTTGGCAGGATTACTGCTCTCTGACTGCACTGATAGGAAATATCAGTGGGGCTCCATCAGATTTCCCCAGACAAGCAGTGGGTTGGGATGTGCTGGGTGGAATGAATCCCTCATCCACGTGCCACACGATCTAGAGTGAAAATGGCCAAAGAAACTGTCAGAAATTAAGACTCTTGGCAGAAATATCTCTTAAAGCGAAGGGTAAATGTATTAAGTTGGGCCAGAGAATTCCCAGAGGTGTTCTGCTGAGGGTCTCGTGGGTTAAAAGCCCCCTTACAAAGCAGGACCAAGCCAAGTGGTTTTGCTTTCAGAAATGTGATCCTCGCTCCTTAATGAGCGCAAAAGGAAAATAAACTCCCACAAGTTCCAATTCTTCTACTCCCTGTATGAGTCTCCTACCATTTATTCCGTCAATCCCCTTTGCCATCGGAAAAGCTTGGGTGGGAGCTCTGAGGTTTCCTGAATTCTGGCTGTGACTGTTTTATGTGACTGTTTTTATGCCACTGCATAAAAAATGGGAAATTAAATTGGTTTTGATTACGGTACTTGCAAAAATTGTCATGGTGATCGGGTTATAATAATTCTGATTAAAATCAACAATGTAGTTTGTGAAGAATCATTCAAGGTTTTGCTTGTAGGTGACACGTGTATTTGATAGCTTACGCTTGAATTCTACAAAATGGTGAATGTTGGCACTTTGTAGCAGATCAAAAGCTCCGATGAAATGTGGAACAAAGCATTGAACTAGTGCAAACTCTCTGTTTGCTTCGAGTTTGTAAAAAAAAAAAAAAAAAGAAGAAGTTGTGTAATAACTTTGTCTCAGCAGATTTGATGACATATCAGGTGTCAGTTATCTGCACGAAGCTGGCAGAAAGCGAACGTGAACCACAAAGGCTCCAGGAATGCGATAGTGTACGCTCTGGCTCGTTTGATTGAAAATGTGATTGTATCGTCCTGTCTAATTCAATCAGATTTATGCTGCCAGATTACCCCCTACTTGGTGTATCTGACTTTCAAGTTGATCCACAGCCTCCACAATTAGATCATATTATCTGAGTAAAGGAAATGTTGCCAGGAAGTAGGATAAGGGCCTCTCAAGGCTGAGTTTCAGGAGCAATGTCTGGTTTGAGGGGCTCTGGAACACCCCCTCGGAGACTCTGACCTCTGGGATCTGCTTCTCTACGCAGAAGATGGGCATTGCGGGAGGGAGAGGACAAAGATCTTCTCATTGGAGAGGAGCCATTAAGGTCTTGACTCATTAAAGTGAGCTGACGAGCAGGTGCTGCAGTGATTCACGCTCCGGTATAAGAGAAAATCTGGGTATGTAAGTCCTAAGAGCATTGGGTTCCTTTTATAGCACTTCTGTATCGTAAATATTGGCACCTGCTGTTACCGGTGCTCACAAAGAACTCTGCTCCCCTGCTACACAGAAAATCTTGGCACCTTCTTGTATTTATTGGGGGACTCTGGTGCGTGTTCTCCCGTACACCACTTCTCACTCTCCCACCGCCCTTTTCGGGGCGGGAGCAGTGGATCGCACGGCAGAGACGAGGGGTGTCTCTGCAGGTAAAAGATGAATTTGATAGTGAGAGAATGAGAAATTAAGAAAATAGTGTTTAACACAGATAATTGAAAATTGTTCCTAAAACCATCCCCAAAGCAGAAGATGGGTTTGCTTTTATCTACAGGTTATTTTTAAAAGACACAGACATAAACGTAGCAGGTTCAGTTTTATATCTATGAGGCAAAGAGATTTCACTGGAAATAACAGGAGTTGGTTTCCAAATCAGCCTTTTTTTTATCGTCATTTGTCTCCAAGCCACAGATAGGACAGGATCACAGCAGCGGGAGATGGAGAGATTTTGGAATAGTTTTTTTAATGATTAGGCCAAGAGCTTATGCAAAGGGCCTCGTGGTCTTCCAGTGGAAATTTACAAAAGGTCCCTTCTGAAATGTGATGGTTTGAAATTCAGGAGATTCAGAAATTTGAAATTCAGGAGATGAGGGAACAGAAAGAAAAAAAAAAAAAACAACTTCCAATGGTGATCTTGGAAAGACCCGAGGAGTGAACGAAGGGCCCCGCTCCCCGGCAGGCACAGGCTGTAATCCCGTGTCCCAGGGGTACTGTTTTCTAATCGAGTCCCCGGTAATCAAGGCCCCCAAGGTAATTTTTGCTGTATTTGCCAGAGTACCCGGTATTGAAGAATAGCAAATCAGCGAAGCTGTGCCTGAAGGGCAGAGGGGGGCCTTCCTTCAGGTCAGAGTTGAATTGACTTGATTGGAGCGAATTGTTGAGGATCTTTGTGAAACCCTTGGAGTAAACACCCAAAAAAGCCGTCCAGCGCCCGCACCAGTCAGCGCTGCTTGTCCACTGAAAGCACCGCAGCTACGCTGAATGAAAGCAAATCTGTACCTTCATGCAAGGCAAATATTGATCATTATTCTTAGCCAAAGAACTTCATTCTACTGAATACCAACGGCGGACTCATCTAAGTGACGCAGCCAGGGCTGCCGGAACCGCTTCCAGTGCTCTGGGTGGCCTTGGAAGAGGTAAAGGGTGAAAAAGGTGAAAGACCTTGAAATAACTTCTCTGTACCTTACTTTTCCCCGAGGGAAAAATGGAGATCCTTCCCGGGCAGAAAGGGGGTTTGCTTTTTATTCTGTACTTTAAAAACCGTGGCTTTATAGCGCGAGAACTAAAAAGTCTTCAAGTTACTTTGGTTTTATTTTCTCGTAGCACAGGGCGGATTGAGCAGCGCTGCACATTGATTCGGTGCAGAAAATAGATGAGTAAAACAGGAATATTGTGGAGACGGGATTATATAAAACATAGAAATCCACCATGCTTTAAACGAATTTGGTTAAACTGTCAAAAAAAAATCTGGACAAAAATCCATTGTGGTTTATCTGAGCTCAATTAGGAACAGACAGAAGCCGAAGCAAATGCCCCCGCTGCTGGAAGGAAGGCAACGCCACGAGTCCCCTCGGCCACCAGGGCTCGGCACAGGCTTTTGGGGGCTCATCCTGCCGTCCCCGCCCTTCCCAAGCCTAGCTCGCACCTTCTGTCTCCCTAAATCCGGAGGGAATTCAGCAAGAACAATTCAGATCACCTGTGTCATTACTGAGGCTTAAGGAGCAAAGAGAGTAAATCATTTCTTAATTAGAAGCGGAGGGGAATGGGATGGGGGCATCATTAGGCAAACAAAGCCAAGCCCCCGCGACAATAGGCGCTAAGTAGCCCATTAGTCTCCGCTGAGTGCCGCTGCCCCGGCTTGAGCCGGGAAAAGCAGTTTAGGGGAGACAAAATAAAGGGATTTAGCTTGAACGTATCCCATCTGTCTAAAGAGGTGCTAAACGCAGTGGCCAGGCCCCTCAATTAGCAAAGGGGTAGAATTTACATGAGAAGGACCCTGCGCTTTCCCCTTCGTCCCCCCCCGCGCTGATGCGCGGTCAGTGCAGGTGCCGATGGGACCGCCCTGATCCCAGTTTGTAAATGGTGCCCGATGGAAGCCCTTACGGAAACGGACCTTTGGAAAACGCCTCTCCAGCCCGTGGAGTGCAACGCGTCGGTCAGTTCTTCTTTTCACTCCCAGATTTGACAAGAAATATTGGACTCTTGAAATACTCGACCTGGATTTGCTGCTGCAAGCATTAATTCTAGCTATATATAAAATGCTGCGATAAGGATCCAGAAAATCCTGCTGTTCCCGGTTAAGCCCCCCCCCCCTTTTTTTTTTTTTTTTGGGTGTCTCAGATTTTCAGTTGTGAATCCAGAGAGGGAGGTGGGGGAGAGGAAGGTTTGCTGCCTCCAAGCACTCTGCTCTTCCTCCCCCGAGAGCCAGTCAGGCCCCAGTCACAGAAACCATTTCGCTTTTCTCTTCCTCGCTGCTAAGCAACTTTTTTTTTTTTTTTTTCTCCCCCTTTTCATTCTATAGGGTTCCACGGGAACCTCTTGACCTTGTTCTGTTTTATGGTATCAGGAAGGCTATTTCTCTGGTTTCTTGTTTCATTTAAAACTTTCTCCTGGAGAGCCTGCCATTTCTGCTGGAGTTGACAGGAGCTCTGTGGACACCACCAATAGCTCCTGCCTGTCAGGTCACGTATTTCTTTATCTTTTTTCCTTCAGAAAATCTACAGTAGAGAATAATCATGTTTTAGTAAAGGAGAGACCAGCTGATAAACCCACCAGTTCTCCGTTTCTAATGCCCGAGTCTCCTAAGCATGAATTACACCTTCTGACAGCGTAGATGCGCCGCGAGGGGCTGTGTGGGCTCTGCATTTCCCAGAACAAAGAGCATCAGGAAGGATTTTGTTCATTTGTCTCTAAACTGACACGAGTTTTTGTCCCGTGCTATCAAATCTGGGCATTTAACCGGATGAACTACTCCCTTCAGCTACAGATTTTCCTAAGCCGACCACAAACAGCAGTTACTTCAGAAAATAAAGGAAGCCATTTTCTCAGTGCTTTCAGCAATACCAGCTTAAACCCTAACCTTAAAAACCAGCTTTCTACCTGCCGTACTGGGTATTGGTGAAATTACCAGTAAATCCCAGTGACCTGCCACCGACTGGAACACGGACATTTTTAAGTTCAAGCTAATATATTTTGGAAGCCTTAACTTACTTTTTTTTTTCAGTACTAAAAGCAGCGTACAACATGAGTCTCAGGATTTAAGGGAAGCTTTTCTTTTTAGGCTATTCTGTTTTCATGCTTGTATTCTTATTCCAATTTTAAGAGAACTGGCCAAGCAACCGTCAGTCACAGCCCTGGCTCAGCTGAATTCTGTGAAATTTCTGATCCACACCCATGAAAGGGTCAGGAAATTATTCGGATGTATCCCCTTGCCCCCCCGAACCAGGCTCCGGGATGTCCGGGGGCTTAGCATAAGCATCACTGTAGGACACACTGCTCATCAGAATTAAGATACAACGTTCTGAAATAAAAGATACACTAAGTAGTGTCAGGTCATACATTTGTTTACAATATATGATATTGTATATTGTTTAAATTGTACAAAATACAAAGTACATTAGTCCAATTGACTTACGGGAGAAGTCTCCCAAGAGCCTTTATGGTACCAGTTTTGTTTGACAGGCACGGGAAAGGCTTTAGCATTTACACATGCAAGATTTTTAAGCCTTGGCCCCTGCTCCTGCTGGTAACGCCTGTGGAGTCCTTTTAACGTGCCCTGACAGCAGCATCACCCAGGGCTCTGTGCTGGAGGAGGTGGTAAAACACTCCAGCAGCGAGCAGTGTATTTTGACAGCTTCTTCCTCTGGGTGCCCTGCTGGGAAGGGGAGGGCTGCAGCCAGACAGCGGCGTCTGAACAGGGAGTCAAAGCAGGCAGCATCTCCCAGCATATTCTCAGAAAACTGATTGGAGTTTTAATTAGTTCTTACCTTCCCCTCTAATTCTTCATCCTTTTGAAGTGTCCAGTTATGTAAAGAAAGAAAAAAAGACCACTAAGCCACTGGGAGAGAGAACACAACACACACATTGTTTTATTACCTTCCCCTTGTATCTGTACTAAACCTACATTTTACTGAAATTAGGGTTAGAAGTTGCTCCTTTAGCAGCACCAATTAACTGATAGTTCATTAGGGTGTTTTCCCATCCTGCATCAGTTTAGGGGTAGGAGTGTGTGGATTAAGTACATTCTTCCCGGGCTTTCCAGGCTGTCAAGTGTCCACAATTAATAACTCCTCTAAGGCACCTCCCTGTCTGAAGTTGCTGAGAAGTGACACAGCTACAGGAACTGAAACCAAGCGCTCTACATGTCCCCTCCAGCGTGGTGTGACATCTTGAAAGCCCCAGAGAAGGGTGAAACTCATTTCAGTCATTCCTTGAACAGGCATACAGGCCTCGGAATCTTGCCTTTTTCAATAGCATTAAAATAACACCAGTTAAAAGAACAAGAACCAAAAAGAAGTTCTAAAACATCATCTTCAGAGCTGTAAAAAGTCGAAAAGCACTTCCTAAGGGTGTCAAACATTTGAAAGTCCTCGTTTTGGTCCCAAAGAACTTTTTATAATAGAATCCGGTTGAGGCTGCGTCATCCCCTCAGACACGAGCTCCCGAGTAGATCATTCGGTCACCCTGTGTTACCCCAAGGGGGGAAGCGTTAACACCGTGCCCATAAATTGTTCTTTTAAGGAAAGCTGTCGCAGGGATTATCGCGGTGGGGTCAGTCGGAATCCTGTGGTTAGCACGGGACGGGTGCAAGGGTTGTCCACTGGGATGTGGAGGAGTTAAGAACTGAGCATCTTCAGCCAAGCCAATAATAGGGAGGGATGGAGCCAGAGTCACACAGATGTTGCTGGTCTGAGGACCATTACTCAGTGAGCTTCTGGTGGCAGAACTGGAACTGGAGAGGCGAGAAGGAAGATCAGGTTCTAGTAGCCAAGTCTGGCCGGGTGCAAGTCCACCTTGCTGCTCCTCCTCCTGGGATTTTAAGCATTTGCAGCAGCAAATTCCAACACAGGCACCGCCAACAACAAACGCCACAAATAGAGACCCCACGAGAAGGAACGGCAGGTACACGGGCACTGAAAATGCAAGAGTGACGTTAGCCAAGCATTCCTCCATGGATATTCCAGGTTATATTCTCTTCTCCATTCCTGAACGTGCACCAGGGAACAGGACAGAGCAGTTTTACTCTCAACTCTTCTCTTGCTAATCAAGGAGAAGCTGGCAATTGCTCTGACAGGCTCGTTTGAAAAAGCCTGACTAAAGTACAGAGGGTTGGACCAGTGGCTCCTACAGCATCTGCCATTGCTGTCCATGCAAGGGCTGTGCCAGCACTCAAACGTCACAGCTACTGTCACTTGTGCATGTCTAAGTAGAAATTCAGGCTTGTAACTGAGTTTTACACCGAGTACCTGAACTGCTGCTGGGCTGCCTGTGGAATCTGGCTTTGAGGACTAAAAGCGTTTTCACAAGAGAACTTCAGTTCTGAACGCGTTACTTGGAGGCATCCCCATGCATTCACAAACCAGGCTGGCAACACACGTTCCACCAGGGATAGAAACATCCGAGGTGTCACCACACTACTTTGTTAGTACCTTAGAGCCTTTTCTAAGAGTAGGACTGATAGAAAAGTCTTTAGAGTGAAGCCCCAAGTTCTTCTCTGTTCCCAGTGAAGGGAACTGAGCGGTTGTGTCCATAATAAGCATCGTGCCCGGGCTCCACACCTTCTGCAACGGTTACAGCTCCGAAGGGCAGAGAAAAGAGGAAGGATCTGGCCGATGCCACCAAGGGAAGGCTGTTACAGGGGACAGAAAGAAGAAAGCACATCTGATATGTCCCCTCCCCATCTGCTAGAGGCACGGGAAGCTTACCTGGCACTGGAGGCCTGGGGCTGGGCTGCTGATAGTCACCGGGGCAGCGGCCCTGGTCCAGACGGGCCTCTCTGGACGAGCAGCAGTAGCGCAAGCTGCAGGTGCCGCAGCACAGAGTGGCCTCCGGGCCATCGTAGCGCTCGGGGCACTGGAAGCCGCGGTGCCAGCGCTGGAGGCTGCCGGCCCAGCCGTGACAGTACTCCCCTGCCTGCCCAGGGGCGGGTGGCAGGGCCACCAGCAGCACCAGGGCACAGAGAAACCCCCGGGCCATGGGGACTCACGCAGGGGTCTCACCTCTGGCCACTTGGCCCTCTCTGTCCCCCTTCTTTCCCCAAAGGCAAGGTCCTCACCACCCCAGGCAGCCCCAGAGCGGTGCTCCCCACCACCAAGGCACTGCCTAAGCTACTGTTTGAGCAGGTTTTATCTCTGGGCCTGTGACCTGCCCCTAATCCCCTCTCTTCACAGCAACAAAGAAGGACCCACTAATTGGAAACCATTTGCAGCTACTCCAGCTCCACCTTCCCTCCTTTCTCTCCTTCATTCCAGCAGGGAGCAGCCACTGGTTCCTGCTGGAGATGGCACTCAGGGTGAGGCATTTCCACTGGCAGGGATGGGTGCGGGATGCAGAAAGCCCAGGGCTGTCCTGGTACCGAACCTTCATTCCTTCAGGGCCTGAAGTGTCAGAGGCGGGGGGCTGGGGACAGCGCTGGGGACAACACATGGTGACAAGCGAGAAACCACATTTCCAGAGCAGAAAG
Source organism: Calidris pygmaea (assembly GCA_003697955.1). Classification (NCBI taxonomy): domain Eukaryota; kingdom Metazoa; phylum Chordata; class Aves; order Charadriiformes; family Scolopacidae; genus Calidris; species Calidris pygmaea. The sequence goes on from QJSC01008558.1 coordinate 107,440, forward strand.
AACATACAGGGATAACTGGCTTCTAGCGGGCTCTAAAGTGTAAGGGGTACCAGCTGGTGACAAGGTAATATTTACCATATGTAACATGCATAATCAGTTACATAAGTACAAAGAAGAAGATGTTAATCTGAAAATGTAGGAAAAATTAATTTTGAAAGCTCTAAGTTGGTCTCATTTCTGTCTCTGTGGCTGAAAATTTTAAAGGGTGCTTTGCACTTTTGCTTTCCCTACACACAGTGCAACCCCTGGATTAGAAAGAGTATTTCAGGGGCCAAATGCCTATTTTAAGATCTTAGAAGTTTCACCTATGCAAGAAAATCCTACAGCGTTCCAAAGACCCCCTAGCAGCACGCAGTGGTAGTGACCTCTTCATCTTTGAACCGCAAATAAAATTTGTGGTCTTTTTAGTCCCCTCACAAGCCTCCCTACCTGCTGGAGGGTCCATGGCTGAAGCCTCATCAGCCTGTGCTTAACTACAGCGAGGAAGAAAACTGATGCTAATTGAGCACCTTGAAAAGCCGGGAATTCGGGCAGCATCCTTTGGACTGATGTCCTGCTCAAGAGGTGGTTCCCACAGCATTTTTTAGGATTGCATTGGTTGCCGAGGGAGACTCTCCCATGATGCAAACTTACAGAAACATTTGCACAAAGTTATCTCCCTTCTGATGATTTTTTTTGTTTTGTTTTAATATTAGATAACAGCTTGCACATTTATGCTTTATTAACTATTTTGTAGGTTCAGTTGAGTCATATTGCAATCTGCCAAAGACATCAGTCACCTTTCGTGTACCATTTTTTAATTGGCTTTTTGGCAGACGCAGTTAAAGAGATCCTTGGATTCAGAAATGTTAACTGAAAACTCTGCTTGGAACTAGAGACCTTTCCATTGAAGCTCAGCGCAATGAGATGCATTTTCTCCTGCTGCATTTCAGCTCTGCAAGGTTGGCTGATGGCGTGGGACCTAATCCTATAAATCCATGGGCACGATCAAGAACATACTAAGCAGCCCCAACACCCTTTAAAATACAGCCAGAGGTGAGGGATGTGCTGTCTTGGATTGGATTCTGAAAACACTGGATGCAATACTTTAAATCCAAAGCTGTATTTGCCTTAAGGCAGATTCCAGTTTATTCAGACATTCAACCTCAGCACGATTAGGCCAGACTAAATACTAACTTCTATTATTTATTGTTATGGGAAAAAGCAGCCTCGGATAGGTTTTAAGCATGTGCTTAGTGCTTTGCAGAGTTCATCTTAGTAAAACGGACCTCAGGAAAGATAACGGGGTGCAATTGTTTCCTCCCCTCTTACATTAAAAGAGCATAAAGACACCTGCTAAGCCAGGTATTCAAATGCTAAGAAATGCACAAAGTTGTTCCTTGCATTAACACTTTGACTGAGGACTGCCCTTACACCATTTCCTCTCTCTGCATTTATCTCTTCGCAGGGATAAACTCTTGGCAATGAAAAGCAGAGTTCCTACCCAGGGTCCGCGTGTGTGTTTGTGTGTGTTCCCGGGAGCATTTGTTTCCCGATTCTCAATCTCTCATCTTCTTTTTGCCCTAGACCGTTGTGTGCTGTGATGTCCCCGTCACCGCTGCAGGAGGAAATGAATTAAATTGTGTGTAAAAATTGTATGTGCTTACATAACTTGTGACCCACTTCCAATTTTGAGAGGATAAAGAGAGCTGCGTGGATATATTGGGATGCTGGTTTGGAACTACAAGGGTAAATCATGAGTAAGTTTCTATTCTAATTCCTTCTGTTCAGCCACTCTCAGCTTTCTTAGTCTTTCACCTGCCAGGGTGAAATTTTTCATGCTTGTTCTTTGCCAGCTTTGGGGAAGTTTTAAAGAAAAACAATGTAGCCTGTTTTGCATGAGAGGCCAGTGATAATGGTTTCCTATTATTAACAACAACAAACAATCTTGTTACCTTTTCTGAGTATCCCTGCAGCCAAAACAGCTTGAGCTTTGAATTTACAAGTTACCATGGAAATAGCCCTTAGAGAGAAGTCTTTTTTGTCCATGTGAGGGTTGTTGCTCTTATTTAGGGAAATGTACATTCCCCCTCGTGAATTTTATGTTTGCAGCAAGATGATTAAAAATTCCTGTTATTCGAAGCAGAAAGCACAAACTGGAAGCTTCCTGATTTGCAGCTGCTTTCCTTTCCCTGCAGTTTTCTGTTTAGTTTTCTTTCGTGATGTGGTACCACGGTCTCCTTCTTGAGAAAATAGCTCTCCGTGATGTGGGCTTGTCTGGCTTCATCTGTCCTGTAAATGCTCTGGCCAGGTTTTAGGTGAAAATGAAGAATCGACACTATTAGCATCTGTGAAAATGTCCCCTGCCTCTGCAGGAGAAAACTAGCAGACCCGTGAGCTTATTCGTTTAAAAAGGAACACAATCTCTGCATGTTTTATATATTCCTGTTGGTGGGCTTTAGTGCTGTGTGTGTGGGAGCTGTGTCCTGCTGACGCGTGGTGTTTCTTCATCCACAGGAGTGAAGATGAGGGTGATGGCAGAGCAGGACGGTGGAGCTTTAGGAGCAGACGAAAAGACACCACCACTCTCTCTGATCTGTATGTACTGTTTCAACAGTGGTTGTGCACCCCTGGTACCGTCCCACCCGATCCATGGGTAATCACTTGCCTAGTCCCAAAATTCTAAACGGAGCCTGTATTTTACATTCTTGTTTTCCAGGTTGTGACTTCTTTAGAAGTAAAACCGAGAAATATTAAAACCAGTCCATATTGTTCATCCTCCTCAGCGAAGAGAATGGGACAGAGGTGGCTCACATCAGTGGATTTAACACCATTAGTCCTTTCTTTGGGCATTATTTTTTGATCAGCAATTTCCAACAGACTTCAGTAAAAATCCAGGTCCTAAATTTTCCCTGAATTAGGCTTTGGCAGCCCCTTCACTCCTGGTGATTTTCCTTCTTTCCTTCTCCCAACTACATGTCTGTTTTCTCCTTCCTGAAGAGCCAGCCTCATTTCTGCACTTTTCTACCCCATGAGGGAGGAAATTAGGTTTTCCTGTGTTCCCTGCTGGGCTCTTCCCTTTCGAATGAGCCCCCTTTTGACGGCAGCAAGAAGCTGGATGCTCCAATGGCCCTCCTCACCTAAAAAGACAAACTACCTATTACAAGGGGTTACTCAGAAGAGAATGGCAGACCTTATTGAGATGGTGAATTCCTGAGGTGTGCTTTCTGAAGGGTTGTTCAGCCTGAATACTCTTGATTGTTCATACACAATAGGCCTGATTTTCGAGAGGGGAGGGTTCCCCCTCCCTTCCCCGGAGCCAGCGGGAGCTGCCGGAGCTCTCTCTGGGTAAAGATCAGGCCCAGGCCGTGCCGAACGATGGTGCCCTCGCAGATGGAGCCTGAGAATCAAACACAGCAAGGGCTGAGCCAAACTTTCCATTGCCAGCTCAAATCACAATGCTTTTGGAGTTCAAACAAGTCTGTATTATTATTTTTTTGTTAGTTAGTTAGTTGTAAGTTTTTCTTTCTTTTTTTTTTTTTTTTTTGAGATGCAGCCGCTTCAGAGTTTAGAGAATTAGAAGCCTGAAATGCTGGAAATCTCACAGGAAAACCAGCTCTTAAAATCTCCAGCTCTGAATTGGACAAGTGTCTGACCCCTTGGGCTCTTATTATTTTCTGCTGGCTTGTTCTGCAGTAGGCATTTTCTGACTGAGTATAAAAGGCTGCTATCAGAGGCTCGGCGCTTCTATCTGAACCGAAGTCAAGTCACCGAGAAGTACCATGACAGCTTGAATCATCCTTCATAAGCTTAACTCAAAGTCTTCGTGGGCATTCAGGTTCGTCAGAGCGTGGTCAGGAATAAGCCCTGACAGCGCGTCTGTGGAATTTCATTCGTATTTCTCTGTGTGTATTACCCAACTGTCGGTCAAGGAAACTGTGCAGGGTGCTGTATAAAATAATACACAAATAGTTTCTTCACTAATTTGCTAATAGTTTTCATGTGGGGCATTAGTGGGACTACGGAAGTCAGGTTCCTTGTGAGCTACACTGGTCACGTATTGCAGAACTTGCCTTTGAGGAGGAGCTAACTTTTTGAATATTGAGTTACAAGGACCTTCTCTCAAACAGGACAATGGAAAGTATAAAGAAACTTGAATTTTAACAAGCTGGAGGCTCTCGGTGGGCAGCAAGGAATCGGACCCAACATTTTCATAGCAATTGGGAGATGGTAGAAAAGGTGAAGACTAGTCAGGAAGATGCTAGAAACTGGTTGAGGAAAAGGCTGTGAAGATGCTGAAAATAAAGAAAAGAAAGTTTAGCTCAATAGGAAAGAGTATAAGGAGTCAGCAGGGAAGAATCACAGAGAGGGGTGAGCAGACAGAATAGGGTTATATTTATCAAGGTGATAACCATAACAATATGTTGAAAGTCTGGCAGAGCTTCTCCTAAGAACACTTCAAACACTGAAGATAAAGACAAGAAAATTACTAGATAATTTCATGCAGGAACACATCCTTCACAGTTACATTAAGAAAAGGAGATGGGGTAAGGTAGATGCCTTTCTAAATCGCTTTCTTTTTTAAATTTCTATATGAGCAAAGTGATGTGGTAAATGGAGGTTTGGGAGCCAGTAGCTGTAAGTTCCAGGTTTCCGTCAGTCCCAGAGAAAGGCAGACAGACACACAGAAAATATGCAAACCAGCAAAGAAGCAATCCCTTCATAAACACCACATCGCCTAAGGCTTTTCAGAAGACAGTTCAGGTGCATGATGACTGACCCAGAGCAGGTCAGTCCCAGTAGGCTCTGTATTGGGGATTAAATTAAGCAGTGATTTAGATGTCCGTCACAAGACTCATTCTTCTGTTTCTTGGTACAAGCCCTTCATCGCGCTTTCTGGTTACTGCTTGTTTCTTTCTTGAAATTACTTTGATGTCTCTTGTGATTGTCTCTCTTGACACTTTCTTACATTCCGCAGACACAAGTTGCGATCTGCCTGGCAGTTCTGCAATTGCTCTGACACTTGAGAGAAACCTTCTCTGCCATCAGTCACTTATGGCTGCTTTGAATTTGCTGGCAGACCGTGTGCCACTCAGCCATTCGCTGTGGAATTGGCTTTATCTTCCCTGGCTTGTGGTTTGGGGACCACCTGTCAGAATCCTGCATTTTAATCCCTTTTTTTCCTGTGTGATTGCACTGGGAAGATTCATGCCGCCGTAGCACAGGGGCAGTCTGCAACAACCAGTGTGGGTGGCTCAGATTGTCAACCACGAAACTGTCTCTTGAGGAAGACGGGCAGACCTTGGAGAGCAGGGGCTGCAGAGCCCCCTTCCTCTAGGCTATTTATCCGGATTTCTGGCAGAACAATGTGTCAGCAGACCCTGTGAAGCTGAATGTTGGTTGTTGCTTCGGTTTCAAATTAGAGCTCCTCCGTGCAGACTGTAAGAAAAGAGGAATTCAACAGGATACAAACCCGGGTGATACAATGGGGATCAGATCTTTTTCTGAGACCATTCTCTGCATTTCCCTCAGTTACCCACGGGGTGAATTTGTCCCAAAGGTCTAAACTGTCCTGACAACACCCCTGTGAGGACAGAGAGTGAGTTCTGCGTGGCGCAGACAGACCTTGGAGCGGGGAAGGGCACTGAACCGCATACACTGGTGTGTACAGTGGAATCGGTCACTTGGCATTCAGGCAAGGAGAAATATTCGAAGAAGATAAACAGAAAACCAAATTGTTGCCTTCACAGAGTCCAAGCCTTTCTAGAAATTTAGAAAAGTTCAGTTCACTTAGTATTTTTACTATTTTACATTTCTGCTCCACAGCCATTAAAATCAGAGCCCCTCTGAATGAGTCCCGAGTAGAAAGGGAAGCGAAGTGGCCACATTTCGGTGTCCTCCTGTGCCCAGGGAACAACAGAAAATGCTGGAGAAAAAGCATGTCCTCCCTGCCCCATTCATTACCAAGAGGTTCAGATCATTTAAAGAGGCATTGGTATTTCTGGATACTTAATCAAAGCCAAACCTCAAGGTGAACCTCTGAACCTCTTTCAGCTTGACCATTACTTCTTATAAGTGATGTTTTAATTTTCATTTAATGCCAAGAAAAGTCTTTCATTCTCCCCAGCTGGCACCAGAGATAAGGGACTAAATCCCCCAGACATTAAAACATTGAACAGTTCTGTCATGTTACTTTAGTCTCCTGCTCAAAGTCTTTTCTCTTCCCGACTGATCTCAGATATAATGCAAAATAATCAGCGAGCAAAAAAAAAAAAAAAGGGTAGCAATTTAAAGTGTGGCTTTGAAGTTTAGCCTGTGTTCTGGGCTGTGCCCTTCATTTTCCAGCTGTCTGAGAGCTGTCTGTCCTGAAGGGTTAACCCAGGCTGTCAGGTCACATCTCCCCTGGTGGTGGGGTTTCACCACACAACAGAGAAAGAATGGAAATGGGGAGACCTGCACGAAGCTCTCTTCTTGGGGTTAGGGATGATTAAGTGCTGCCAGGAGGAGAAAGAATGTGGCAAGCAGTCTTTCATGATGGAAATCTCCTTCTCCAGCAGCCAGCAGCCAAAGCTGGAAGTTGGTGTAGCTTTCTTCAACATCAAGCCTTGCAGAAGACCTGTCTTAAGCAGGTTTCTTTTCACCCTGAATGAGTTGTGCATCAATTGCCACCAAAACCATTAAAGCTTCTGCACGCTCTGAGGAGATATTAGACCTTGGTTGGTTTGCAGAACTAGTAATACCCTTATCTCTCCCAGGACACAACCCAGCACAACACCACGGTACACAGGACAGGTCCAAATGTGGCTTGGCACTTCAGTGGATGGACCAGCAACAACATGGCAGAAGCCTGACAAGATACAGCTCCCCTCTCAAAGAACACAACTCTGACCTTGTGCCTGAGCAATAAAGTCCTCTCTGTGCTCTCTTCCACCAGAGGGTGCCAGGGACTGAGAAACCACCGGCCTTGGCAGCCCCTTGCCAGATTGCAGAGACTCCTCTGCTCCCCGGGGAGTTCAACAGAGCTGGTCACAAAGCCCCAGTGAAGGTAATTTGGGAGAAAGACCCCCAATTTCTGTTCTGGCCATGGCTGCACCCTTCCTGGGAGATGCGAGAAGGGAAGTGGTAGACCCCGGGGTATTTTCAGAATGCCCAGCCTGCTTGTAGCCCTTGGTCACACTAAAGCATCTCTTTGTATTTTTAACCAACTTAACATTAAGAGTTTCTAAGGCCTTTTTCAACATCGCCTATTCCAACCCAGGGAAAGCTTAAAGGGCCAACTCCTCACCTGAAATGAAACTGTTCAACTTGATTAATCATCAGCTGAAGATTTGACCTAAAATCTTTTATTTCTTTGACAGAGAAGACAAAAATAGCATTTTTTTTTCCATTTGCCATATATGTTCACCTGTCCCATTAGCAGCAATGGCAAATTTTCCTCCCTTTTTCTCCCCTTAGCCATCTAGAAAGAGCAAAGCCGGGCAACACCAAGCTGGAGCCTGTTCTGTCCTGCATGAGATCAACATATGTGTTACATGAATTTCAGTTGCAAAACCAGCAGTGCAATTCCCTTGTTTTCCTATCCAGCCATCAATCATCGTCTCAGAGTCCCACTGACAGGAACAAGGCTGGACGTTGGCAATAAAGGGCAGTGTATCTTCATTATTTGTATATCAGTATCTTCAGTATTTGGCCAGAGTATCTTTATTAATTATTAGTGCCGGGGCTGAGTGCGCAGAAATAGCCGTGGAGTGAGCCTGTGCCTTGACCTAAGCAAGAGGGATAGGGACGGAGTGACACTTAATGAAAACAAAACTCGAGATGTTATTTGTCTATTTCGCAGAGTCACTTGTCACAGCAGAGTTTCACTCTGGTACTGTAACAAATTCATGAGATCTGCTGTAATGGGAGGCAAAAATAACCTACTGCATAGACAAGCTGGCGGGCCAGGAACAGGAAGACGTGGCAGAGACAAGTGGAATTGTAAGACCAAAGAACCAGCCTTCAGCTGCTCGAGGGAGGCATATGTTATGTAGGAATTAATTTTTTAATCTCAGCTGGGTGACATTTTCCCAAATGCAGAAGTGCCACTGAACGGAATGACTGGCTGTGATTGGCAGCTCCCCAGAAGGGGACATTGCCAGGAAGGGCTGGTGACACCTTAGGTCAGGACTACAAAGTGCTGTTGAGCCTCGGGAGTGAAGTAAGGGCTGGTGCAAGCGAGGGCTGAGTTTGCTGACCTGCGTGGGAGCAGGTTGTGCTCTGCCTCCAACACAGAGCGTGTTCCGAACACATTGCTAAAAAACACTGATGCCATTTCTGACACAAACACCACATCTGTGAAACCTCCCCTCTGCCAGTTTCTCTTTCGATTCAGGCAGTTAAACTGAACCCGAGGCTTTTACTAACTGAAACATACAATTGATCATCTGTCTCACAATGGAAACTCAGGGTGGACCTCACCAATTTGCTTTATTCTCTCCATATGACCCAGAAGCAGAAAGATGTCCCTCCTATTTTAGAGCTGACGGTGTCTCCTGTTCTGCCTCCAGCTGTTGGTGAGTGGCTGGCACCTCCCTGGGCACTGCTGCCCTTGCAGGTCACTGAAATAACTCCAGCAGCCTTTGGTGGCCTGAAATAACGCCAGAAACCTCTGGAGATGTGGCTGCTGTAGCCCAGCCCAGATGTGAGATGTAGCCCAGCATGAGGAAGCTGATCCTCCTCGGCCGCAGCAGAGGGGAGAGGGTTCAAGAAAAGAAAACCGTAACAAAATCCAACTAACTTCAAATAAAAGTGATCTGGTAGAACATCATTCCAGCACACGATTGTTTCCCATGGCATGTTGCCTCATGCTCTGCTTGTAATCCCGAGTAAGATAGATGAAGTTTGAGACACACAGTGAGTGAGAAAAATTGCTGGTTGTCAGAACATCAGCAGCCAAGACAACGGCTACGTTTATTGACTTCCAAATTACAATATAATCTTAGTTATTGGTAAATCCAGCATTGTCCAACCTGATACTCTATGTGGCAGCACAGCTAATGGTCGGCAGCTCAGCTTCACACTGATCATGCGTGTTAAACTGTCACTGTAACACACTGGGTTTTTAAGAACTGATTTTCTTCCTCTGTCTTTAAATTGCTCTGGTTTGAGGTCTTATAGCCAAAAGGAATCAACAGATAAAACCCACAAATGTGCATATTAGAAATTAAAGATGTAACAGAAGAGCACAAGAAGAGTAAGATATTCACACAAATGGAAATAATAGAATTACTAAAGGGCATATGAGCTTTAGGATTCTGAAGTTCAGCAGCAAGGCTAAACTTACAGAAACTTGCCTTCCTCTTGCATCTCTCTGGACTAGATGACCTCCAGAGGTGCCTTCCAATTTATTTTTTGGTCAGTAGTGGGACACATGTGCCAAAGTTCCCTAAGTGGATCTATCTGGGGATCTATTGCATTTCCCCTATGAGATTTCATATCAAAGAGAAAGCGTGGGAAAAGTGAGAAATGGGAGTTGTTTGTTAGTGTTACTTCTCTGACAATACAAGTATAAACCGGTTCTTATGATCTGGAATGACATTATCCAGGGGCAACAAGGTGCTGCTCGTGGGTGGGTGATGCAATGGGGCTTTTCAAACCAATTTGTCATCCTGAGCTGAAGACCAGCAGTGGATGAGTAAATGTGATGGGTTTGCAAATAACAGTAGAGACCTATATCTGGTAAACACTTTCTGTTCCACAATTTCCAGCACGAGCCAGTGACTGCTGTTCTCTTCACCCTGCATGGGCTTCTTGTCCAAGGGGATGAAAGAGGCTCTGCCTCTTCACACTGTGGACTTTTTCTCTACGTCTTGGTAGCTAAGAGGGTAAAGAGTTGCTGGACAAACTGCCCTCTGTCAAGTTTGCTTTTAGAGTGTCCTTGAAGTACTTTATTAGACAACCACATATTATTTTTCCAGTTCACTGTAGAGAAACATTCATGCTTCATCTACCCACATTCCAGCTTTAATAGATGTTCAGTTGGTGCTTGGCAGGACTTTGTCATTGGACAGTATTGTCGAACAGGCTGAGCAAGATATGAATGGCATCCACTGTTCTTCACCACTTCTTCCATCACTCTTCGGTTAAAGCAATCTTGTGAGGCCTAAGTTAAAGAGATGGCTGTGAAAAGACTCTATTCCCTGCACCAGCCCCAAAATTAAGATTGTTTTCTTTAACAACAACAAGGAGACAGCCCTGACCACAGAGCAATGGGCCTGGCCTTAAGGGTTCCTATGGGTGTGGGGTGCACAAGAATAAAACCGGGCAATCAACTCAAAGGGGGCTGGAACTATTGGAACAAGACTGGAACATAAAAACAGCGTGGTGGTAACTGGTATGGGTGGATGTGAGGATTCCTCCAGTGCTGGGCTGGTACTGGTGGAATGGCTGGTACTTCCAGCTTACTTCTGGAAGCCACTTTGACCCTGTCAGCAGTGAACAGAGATGGCATGGAAGTTCTGGGATTATACTCCTTGGAAATGTATCCTAACTAAGCACATTGCAACTTGGTCCCAGTGCAGACTGGAACAGGCAGACATGGCTCATGGGCCACTGACTTCGAAAAGATGAGGGAGCGCCACTGGAAGAAGGTACAAGTTGGCTGTCCTTAGAGATAGAATGAAAAACACACATTCCGTTTGCCTTCCCTTGAAATTTGCCGTTGTCCCTATACATAAAACCACCAAAGATTTCACCAGCTGACATTATATTTTGAATGTGTAAGTACAAAGTCATCTCGCTGTCATTTGCTATCACTCAGTGAGTTTAAGCACTCCACACACCGCTGGTGACAAATAACCTGCAATTGTTCATCTTTGTTCCCTCGGGTGCTCTCCCTGACAATGGCATGATTCAACTCAGTAACATTGACTAGATGAGCACATGATTTCACAATAAAATAATCAGTCACATTTTTTAAAAAGGGCAAATTTATGCAGCCACTTGGAAGAAAAAAAAGCAAAGTGCAGCCTAAAATTCTTTTTAGTTACAATGGGAAATGAAGCACGAATAAGATGCTTCTGAATCTGTAGAAGAACTGTAATTAAAGAAGAGAGTCAAATCCACAGATATGCACAACATACAGAAGGATGTTCTCGGAGAGGCAGCATAGAAGAATCCTGAAGTATTTTTCCACTGCAAGCCCTAGGGACATCCCTCCTTAATTTGATCTCTAACAAGAAGCTATCTCCAAAAGCCCCTCTGTTTACCCTGGAATAAAACCCGGGTGTCAGGAAAAGGTCTAGCTAATTTTCTCACTAAAAAGCTACTGCATACATAGTCCATGCATAGATACTGAAATCTGAGCTTCATTACAAATGGGAAAAAACAATTTTCTAAGTATGGCAGGGGAAAACCCCAGAGGAGAGTCTGTCTGCAGCCAAGTCAAGCTTGAGTTTGGCTCCAGTCCTGAATCACATCCCTTTCTGTCATTTGCCAAACACCATCTCGGTTCTCCAGATGCTGCCAACATCCTAATATCACACTGCATTTAAGTACCATTCCTGCTCTCCTTCCCTGTATTATACAGTTCTTGGCCTGTTTTCAATAGCTTTTCTAAACCACATCCGAATTCTCTCTGATAGGTTTCAATAGCTCGTTGAGAGGCAGATAATCCACCCTTTGTCACCACGGGTCGAGTCCTGTCTCGAAAAAAGAACAACTCCATTTCATCAAAGAAAAAATAGTTAGGAATGAATTTGCCGCTGCTAACAAGCTTGGCTAGGTCACAGCTTTGTGTGCTGGGACAAAGAGTTTAAGACCCTGAAACATGTTAGTATTGCAAAGAATATTCTATTCGGTCTCTGTCATATGCATTTTAATGCGGGAGATCACTTGTATTTTGTTCAATCGTAACCTACACTAGAGGAAGAGTCCCCGTCAGATCCATATAAATCCTTACCCGTCAGATCCTTATAAATCCTCCTGCTCCGCTTTGGATCTAATTCAATATGAACTTGTTTTTTTCTATTGTATGAGAGGTCTCAGTGCCCCTACCCATTTCCAGATGTAGCAAGACAGCCGGCCAAATTCAGCCCTCAGCTAACCCAGGGCGATGCCAAGAGGAAGACAACCATTCCCAGCTCTCAGTCATCGCTTCATTCATGCAGAGCTTGAATCCAACTGGGAGCCCAGTGTGCAATGGAAGCTGTTAAAAAAAAGTTCCAGGAAACAACTTTCCCACTTGACAGCAGGGCAATGGAGAATAGCCCCGTGTCCTCAGGGAAGCCCAGGATCTGTGATGTTTGAAGACTGAAGGGCTTTATTCTTCACAAACAGAGAGACACTTACTGCAAAACATTATCTACAGAGATTTGTTTGAAACTGTAAACACATCTGCTTTGGCCTTGCTCAGACTTCTCTCACAGTCCCATTCCATGAATGTTCATGCAAGTGAGTTCTCAGTAACCTGGCTCTTTGCAAAAGTCAGATTTACATCTGCTTTCTCAAGTTCAGGCGGCAGGTAAATTTTCTATGAGCGTGCCCTGGGATGTTCAGGGAGACGGTTTCTATTCAGGGGGCAGAAACGAGGCTGCTTAATGATAAGAGCATTAAAAACCAAGAAGTGCAGCTCAAATTGCAAGGCAATAAGCAAGAAGAACCTTGTAGGATAATTTTGAAAGAAACAATGCATCTGAGAAACATCACAACCCGCTCCTTGCTGTTCACTAGAAAAGAGGAGAAACTTCACCGTATGAGCTATTTGTTATGAAAGTATTCAGTTCAGTTCCAGGAACAACAAACCAGATGAAACTATGTGTTCGTCAGCAACCTAAACTCTGCTGGAAGTGGACATAAGTGTCAGGCGATTTCATCAGAGTTGTTGTTATGACATTTTGTTTTCCTTCCATTAAAAACATCTAACCACAGCAATTGCAATGGAAAAAAAACCCTATATCACTCCCCTGAACATTTCCTTACCTCACATCTCCTTAGTGATTTTCCATCTCTGCAAGCGATGCTTTAATTAACTAAAAACCTCCTGACTCTGAACAGGTTGGAGGTGCTGTCCCACAGCCCCATCACAGCACGGCAAGCAGATTATTCCTCTAAAGCAAAGCAACACAACTGGGGAGGCTAAAAATACCGGGGACACCTGAGTTGCTCCATTTGATTGCACAGGATTTAGCCAAGGAGAGGGATGGTCCCTGCATGCAGATGGCTTACTGCCTCTTTGTAGTCACCACTTCTTCTGGGGTATAAAACCTTTTGAAGGGGAGATCAGGGGCTAGACTGGACTTTTTTAATTACTTTAGCAACCAGGCGTTGGGAACCACTGCACTTGACCCACACTAAGATCATCATCACTGTCCAGGGGATGGCAGTAAAAGGTGTAAAAAATGGCAGAGATTTTTTTCCATGAGGTATTTTCCAACCCAAACCTGCAAGGGAAACTCATTAGTTGCATAATGTTGGGTATCTGAGCAGAGGCTGTAATTATAATGACGCTGCAACTCATCAGATAAGGACTCTGACACCACTTTGTGATATCTGAACTTTAAAAAATTCCCACTGAAAGGCCCTTTAGAATAAGGACAGTCCCAAGGGTTAAAGGAAAGTTTGCAGAAGCCCATACCCAGTTCTGCTTTTGTGCTTCTCAGCAGTCTCATATTCCCTGAATTAAGCTACTTTTAAATTTTTCTTCTCTGGGAAGATACTTCAGAATCTATTTGTGACAGTCAAAATTCTAAAATATGGGCAAAATCTCTGCTCCCTAAGGCTATTTCTTGAGACAGCTATTTCTTGAGTATCATTAAAGTGAGAAAAACAAACTCTGAAGGCCAAATTCATGCCTGGTCTCATTCAACTGACCTCAGCCCCGGCGCTCCAGCAATGGACTTGGCCATGCACATCCATTATGCTGTCTGCTTACAAACTGACTGAATTGCATCTAAACCTACCATCTCAGTGGATTTTTTGGCACCATACTCTTTATAACACTTGTAAACGAGGCTCCCTTTTCCCCAGCCCCTTCGGCGTTCATATTCCAGGGGCTTAACAGTGTGGGTGTCGAGTAATGTCCCTTCCCAGCCTTCACTCAGTAAAAATGGCACAATAAATTGGTTTTTTCTCAAATGTTTCCCAGAAAAAAATGTACTTTTCATCCCCATTATACAAGATTTCACTGGTTTTTTGATAGCAATTTATCGCAGTAGACTTTAGCTGCTTGTTAAACACTTCCTAAATGGTGACTAATAAAAATGAGATTATGGGAATTGCTTGGTGTGTGGGCCACACCAGGCCTACAATTTAGCTTACCTTTCCCTGAAAACTGAAGATCTTCACACTGGTCTCCAGGCTGCAAAATAATTTTAGAAAGCCACTCTATGATCAGTAGGAAGTCTGTGAGTAACCTGACCAATTTGATGGTCAAAAAAGACCAGACCTCTGGTGCCACCAGAGGGGGTAGCACCACTGACAGGCTGATGGTGGACCTGTATGAAAGGTTCCTGTAGTACAGTGGGATTTCTCGAAAAAATGTGACTTAAAATGACAGGAAAAAATCTCTAGTCTGAAGATGCTGTGAGCTGGACTTAGAAGTTCAGCTAAGGCTGTGACATTGTCTTGGTGGCCTTATACAAGACACTTGCTGCTCTGTGGCAGTTTTCTTCATCCATCAAACAGGGTTTTAACATGCTGAGTGCCCCTCGTGGTCCAGTGGAGGACATTCAAAAGCCTCCGTCCAAGAAAAACAGTCACTCTTCTAATGGGTGATGGGCTGATTTCCCTGGATGTGCCTCCAGACGCAACGGAGAGAAACGCTCCCTGGAAGAAGTCAGTGCTTTTTTGTCTTGAGATTCCTGCTCAAAACTGATCCCTGTGGCATAATAATGAGTTTGGGAGTAATCTATTACGCCATCTCTTCTACTCCTCATCCCAACATGCTTATTTCTTCCCTCATTTTTTTATTTCTTGCCTTCTGTGTGTGAAGTTTCTTTGGGAAGAGGAAAAAGTGTTGCTATTATACATGAACATTGTGTAGCGCCATCGAGTCCCCTTCAGTGACCCCCACTCAGTTTATTATTAACGTTGCAAACTATCACCATCCTTCTGCAAAGTGCCTTTCTTGCTGGGATCTATAACAAACACTTGAATTACACTAATACTGCTCGTTATCTAACAATTAAAACCTGTTAAATTCTCAGGCTCCATACAAGGTCCTCTTCCTGAAGTGAATTTCTCAGCAAATTAAGGATTTAGACGACACCGGGCACCTGAGGAGACTCTGCTGCCCCTGGGTTTGCCAGCCACCATAAATATTTATCGAATATTCATTGCAGAGGCAGCAGCAGGTGAATAACAATTACCACAGTTCTTCAGGATCCAGCTTGGGTATCCATGAGGGACAGCAGTATGCTTTGAAATTAAAATATGCAGAAAAACAGGTAAAATATTATTCTGTTAAGTGCCTGTACCAACATGGTCAAATGCATCTCCAACCCCCTTTTGGGAGAATGAATTAGCCCACTACCCTTTGAGGGTAATACTGCTGCTAGAGCTTCATGGCTTTACATATTGAGGAATAAAAAGTGGTTGGTTGGGTTTTTTTCCCTGAAATATTCTCCAGGAGCTTCGTGCACGCCTGTACCAAGCAGGAGGGCTGGCAGGGGGCCTGGAGGCGGTGGCCCCCCAACAGGATAGAGGGGCCTCTCTGGGGCTCAGCTCAGGACTGTGGAGGATGACGAGCTCCCCACCGCTCTCCCGGACCAGCCCCGGGGCTCTAGGACACGGGGACATGGCGACAGGAGCACAGACAACCCGATAGCCCCAAACACCCCCGTTGCCCGCCATCGCCCTGCCCTCACTCAAGATGGCGGCGGCGGCGGCACCGCCCCGCCCGCCTCTCGCGAGGTTTGCGGCGGGGGCCGGGCGCTGCCCCCTGCAAATGGCGGCGCGGAGGCCGGGCGTGCCTAGCTGAGGCGGGAGGTGCCGCCATGGAGCACATCACCACCCCAAAGGTAAGGGGCTGTGCCGTGCCGCCCCGGGAGTCAGTCGCCCTCTCATCGGGGTCCCTTGGCCGGGGCTGTGGGGCTCTGCTCGCCGCCCTGCTCTGGGGCCTCCCCGCCGGACACCTGAGGTGAAGCCCCTCTGGGGGCGACCGGGCTGTTGTCAGGGCCCTGCTTACAAGGGCTTTTTTGTGTTTTTTTTTGTTTATTTTAAGGTAAATGATTTCAGTAAAGGAGCTATCTTTGCTTTCCTGCAAGGCTTACTTATCCGTGACTGCCCCTTGCGCTTCTCAGACGGGTCGTGGATAAGTCTGGAAGGCTTAAACCTGCTTGACGTGGTGTTTAAGTATTTATTTCTGCATCGCCTTGTTGGAAAGGGAATTTTTAGTAAGGGTACTGATCTAAAGGTATTAAGAGTACGATTCCTGTAAACTTTGTGTCAAAGTGGGGAGATTTCCTCAGGCCGAAAAAGTGAACCAAAATGAGCTT
This sequence comes from Calidris pygmaea, assembly GCA_003697955.1. Lineage (NCBI taxonomy): Eukaryota > Metazoa > Chordata > Aves > Charadriiformes > Scolopacidae > Calidris > Calidris pygmaea. Next base: position 123,894 of record QJSC01008558.1, read on the forward strand.
TTTCAGTTTAATAAAGTGAAACAGGAGCCCTGGGAATGCTGTGCTCATGACAGCTGAAAAAAACCTGTATTTACTTCAGGCAACTGTCTGTCCGAGATTTATTTATTTTATTTTATTTTTTTAATCCTATGAAGGTTGCTGTATTTTGTTTTGCCTTATTCTGTAGGATATTATTTTGGGGATGCTCCTTACCCGGGTTGCTGGAGGTGCTTTGCTGGGCCTGCTTGTCTCTAGTGGCCTGAATAAAGGGCAATTCTAAGTATAATAATTATATATGCTGCAAAATAGGGCATTCTAGGAAGACATACAGCCAAGACCTCTGTGCTTCAAATTTCTTTGCTGATGTTTTCCATCTCAGACCACTGACTCTGTGAGGAAGCTTACATATTCAATACCCAGAAGTAATTTATCATATATTGTTACACTGTTTGTTTTCATTGTCCTCCCAGTTCTGTTGTTTTTTTTCCTCCATTATTTTTGCTTAACGATGAAAGAAAAATTCCATCTATGTTCATTAAGAAGCAAATAAGCCAGGAGAAAATCAAATAACGTAAAATACTTTAATATTTTATTATGTCTGTGCTGATGGTTTTTAAAATTGTTTTTATTTTATAGTGCATTTTATGAAATGCTCTTCCGTGCCTAGGAAGTGTGTTACAAAAAGTAGCTACTAATACTTTTTTCTAGTGACTGAGCAGCTGAAGGTCAGACTGGAGAGGGCTTTTTTTCCAGAGCAATACTTTGATTATACTCAACGTGAACAGTCTTTTCTTCTGCAGTTCTTTTTCTTATTATTTGTCTTATTATTGCGGCCTTGCATGGTAATAAACTGTGATCGTCATGGCAAAAACCCAGTAATCCTGTTACATTGGTGCTAAACCTTGGCTGTTTGTTTAACCTTTTTGGCTTTGATTGCTGTAGAAATAATTGAATTCATAGTGTTTCAGGGGAGACTTTAATTCATATGTTTTTCTGTCTTACTTCCTGAGTTGTATATTAGAAGTTAAATGATTGTGGTTCAACAAGTGCTTAGATATTTCCTTGACCGAAGTTAAATTCATCATACTCTTTGTTATGTTGCAGGTTGAAAATGTGAAATTACTAGATCGCTATATGAATAGGAAGGCAGCAAATGGGACGTTGTACCTGACAGCCACCCACCTCATCTATGTTGAAGCTTCTGCTGAAGTCAGAAAAGAAACATGGGTATGTTGTGATACCTGGACTCCATTTAAACACAGGTTTAAAAATGGCTTTATATCTCATATCCAAAATGAAAGGAGTTCCAAAGTTGTAATGGTCGTTTATACCATTTTGATGCCAATTGCTTAACAGAAACAGCTCTTGTGGAAGGAAATGAATATAATGTGACTTGATAGAGGTCACTCACTGAATTACTCTAAGTTCCAGGAACATAAAACACGTCTTGTTTCCTGTCTCAAACTCAATATACCAAGCCACCAAACCTGAATTTACAGCTTTTAGCAGTGCAAAATTAGCACTGAAACTAACCTTTTTTATTCTGAAGTAAAAAGGGAATGACAAAATATATTGTGTATGTGGAAAGCAAAGTCAACCAGGTAAACCAAGCTGTGCGTCAGTCTCTAAAAATAATTCATACACATCTGTGTTTTTCAGTCTTGCTCTTACTTTGCCTTTGGGCACACAGTCTGGATGTTTATTATATTTGTTTGATAAATATCACAAATAAACTCATTTTCTGCTGCTAGTTAGATGTGGTAAGCATAAATAACTGATAGTATTGCAAAAACTTTAATATCTGCTTGTACTGCTCCCGACCTTATCAGTGGCTTCTGAAAAATGTTGTTTATTTCCTGTTTTTCAGATTCTGCATCACCATATTGCAACCGTAGAAAAGCTGCCTCTGGCCACGGCTGGGTATCCGCTCCTCATCCACTGCAAGAACTTCCACGTGGCTCACTTTGTTATTGGGCAGGAACGTGACTGTCACGAAGTCTATACCTCCTTGCTTAAACTTTCCCAACCAGGTATTTGGGATGGACAGGAGTCTGTTTTGCAAATTGTTGAAAGGCTTTAAGCTGGGAGGGTCATCTGAGTGCTGGAGAAAGCTTTGCCAGAGTGTTGGTGTGGGTACGGTAGAGGGACGATCATGGAATGGTTAGAGCTGGAAGGGACCTTAAAGCCCATGCAGTGCCAGCCCCTGCCCTGGGCAGGGACACCTCCCACCAGAGCAGGTTGCTCCAAGCGCCCTCCAACCTGGCCTTGAACCCCTCCAGGGATGGGGCAGCCACAGCTTCTCTGGGCAACCTGGGCCAGGCTCTCGCCACCCTCACAGCAAAGAAGTTCTTCCCCAGATCTCAGCTCCATCTCCTCTCTTTCAGTTTAAAGCCATTCCCTCTCGTCCTGTGCCTCCCCTCCCTGATCAAGAGTCTCTCCCCAAGGATGTGAAATCAGAATTGGTTTCCACCACCAGAGACAGTCTATGTGGGTTGGCTCAGAAGCAGAGTGCTGCCCCACTTTCAAACTAAACAGATCTTTTGTGCTTATGGGAATGAGCTGGTCTCCCACGAGGAACTTCTGAGGACTCGTGCGAAATTAATTTGCCTGACTGAGTCTGTCTGTGGCATCTCAGGCTTTTTTCCTGTGTAAGTGCCACATTATGGGATGTGACATGGTATGGACCTGGCCGTTGTCAGTCATTCCTGTGACTTACCTGTTGCCTGTGTGTAGTTCTGCCCTTTCCAGTTGATCCGGATGTTCACAGAATTCTGGAATCCCACAAAGAAAGCTTTAAACATTGGCACCTTCCATTTGTTGCCCAGTAGCAGGTTCAGGCCGTTCTTCAGCATTTGTCTTCCCTCGTTGTGAAAACCTGTGCTTCAGCCTGGCTGCCCTGACGTGGGGTCACTCTTAAAAAGAGTGTGAGTAAAACATCCTCAAAAGCCCGTGGTCTCTTCAGGCTTCGGCTTTTCAGTCTCATCGGAGATGAATCTCCAGGCTCCTCGTTCTTCCCGCAGGACAGCATTCCATCTAATTTCCTACCTGGCTTTGTCAGTGGCAGCTTCTGGGTTTGGGGTGCTCCTTCACTGAAGCACTATTTGGAGTTTGCCATTATTATAAGGATACCATTTATAATTGAATTTTTTTAATTATGTCACTAGTCTAATTGACAGCACCAGTCTGCTCCATGCTGGCCATCACATAGGAGTTGAAATGCTGTAGTGGAAATGGGTTTTGCTGAGTCTGGAGGTTTTTTGATTGATATCAAGGCCTGTGTCTATTCCCAGCATCTCCCCTGTGCTCTGAGCTTTGGAATTCTCTCAGTTCTGAAGTTGTAATTCTGGTGCTGTATCTGGCAAGTTTCTGGTGTTAGGTTTAAAAGCTGTCACTGTTCTTTCAGTTTAGAAAATTAGAGACTTATGTAGCGCTGTGAAGCGTGGGAGCTGTCACTGCAGGGGATTACATCAGCTTCTTTTGTCTTGTGGTTATTTGTCTAATATGCTGTAGCTCTTTCTTGTGTTCTATTTACGGATTTTAACAGTTCTCTTTTGTCGTTTTAAAATGTCTGTATGTGTGCTTCCTTCAGCTTTTTTTTTTTTTTTTGGCAGAGCATATAATTATTTATGATTAGTACAGGTATGATTGGCAGCTGTGGGTTACCTGTCTGGGAACCCGGCGGCTTTATCAGACTCCGACAGGTTTCACTCTGTCTCTGGAGCTCTTGCTGCCTTTGGGAATCAGCTGAATGAGTTATTGGTTGGATTTGCATTTTATGAAGAGAGGGAAGGAAATGGGGATGGTGGAGATGGAGGGAGGAAGAAATTACCATTTGTCAGACACAGCCTGAAGCTTTTGTTGGGCTGACAGTAATATTCAAGACATCGATCAAATTTTCCATGTGGCTCAGGGCTCACTGTTGAACAATGAACTTACAGGTGTGCAAGAGCTGGTTTAGGAACTCTTCACACAGAATATATCTTTTAATATAAATTTTCATTTATGGATTAATTCTTATGGTATAAATCTTGTCTGACATGCCTGTACTTGTCTGACATTGCGGTGAATTCAGTAGGAAATCATTTGTTTGGGAAAAAGCACTACTTCAAAGTTTTAATTAATTCTAACAAAGTGTTGTAGTGTATCTCCCTGCATGTGGGAACTGAGTGTTGGAAATTCCTGAGAATTTCTGTATGGATTGTTGGCACTCTGTACTACCCCGAACTGAAAACTGTAAATGTGAGATAGAAGTGTACAGATATTTAAAATCTCTCAATGTAGTACTCAATTCGTGTTTTGTTTTTTTTTTTTAAGGAGTGAGAATCAGTCTAAGTTTGCTTAGAGTAGTGAAGTGTGCAAAGTGATAAAAGAAAACTTCATGCTTCTGATCTTTGAGGAGGCAGCAGCATAAGGAAAATAGCAATTATTACAATATAGCCAACTCTGCAGTGCAGTGGCATAGCCCTTTGGCTCCTGTAGTAAATGATTTTTATGTCTCCTGGTCTTTCTTGGCTGAGTAATTTATTTCAGCCTCGTATCAGTTGTGCACCTGCAGCACATTCGCTTGCACACATCCAAAAGATGGCCTTTAGGAGGAAGTGTTGACCTCCCCCTGTGTCTTTGTATCTCTCTCTAACTAGTTAATTTTTTTTTTCTTTCTTCTTCCCAGTGAAACCTGAAGAACTTTATGCTTTCTCTTATAATCCTAAAATGTCTAAAGAGAACCGGGAGGTTGGATGGAAGCTGATTGACTTAAAAGTAGATTACCAGCGTATGGGAATTCCAAACGACTACTGGGAAATAACGGATGTTAATAAGGACTATGAGGTAATTCTCACCCAAAGTAGCCATCTTATGCAGTATCTCTTTGTTATTAATGACATACAGCAGTCCTTCTACTGCAGCAGAAGTGATGCCTCTTGGGAGGAATGGGCTCAGTTGGCTTTAATCGAAGCAGCATCGATGCGTCTTGATGAGAAGTTGCAGATAATGAAGCTATGGAAGAACAGAGCAGAGCTGCAGAGTCACCTTGCTTTGCTTTGATCCCCTTGGCAAAGTACCAGATACTTGTTTTTCAAGAGGAAAGTTATACCATCTGTTATGAAAAACCTGACGTATCCTTAGCTGCTTTTGGTATTTCCAAACCTTGTCCCACCAGGCTGGTGACAGATGTGTAGAAGAGAGAAATCTTGCTTAGAGTAGTGAAGGGCCAGGGGTTTGGCTTGGTGGGGAGTGAGGGAGAGTGGAAAGGGACTAGGTGAGGGATGAAAAAACAGTAACAAAAAACAGATGTTTGTTTTTTCCTTGCTTGGTTGGATCTTTTGCGAAATAAGGTCTCAGTCATTTCGGTCCTAAGTGGGTGTTGCCACTTTTTCTCCTTTCTCTCCTGTAAAGATCTAAACAGCATTAAATGAAAGCGTTTTTCAACAAGCTTACTCAAACTCCTACTTTGTGTTATTTCCCTCTTTATTTCTTCTGTGTACAGTCAGACCCTTCTGTCTAAATGACAAAGCAAACAACTCTGAGGAAGACACTGATATATTCTTGTATCCCTTTCCCCTGCTCTCTGCTTCCTTCCCCCAGTAGGCTTCTTTACTTTTATGTTTTGGGATGAAAAAACAGAAGCTTGTGCTGTCAGAAGGGACTGGTAGTTTTAAATGACTGTATCTTTGGATGCCTGCATTGAGATATGAAGTGAGGTGCTCTTTCCGTTAGCTGATTTAGGGCATCTGAATGTGGGCGTCTAAAATCATTAATCACTTCGAAGCTTTACTTGCTAGTGTATAACTCTCAAATGCCAGTGGTTTATCATTTCCTCAGGTTTTCCAATTTATGTTTGAAAATTGTCAAGCCTAAAGTAAAGCCAGACTTGGAGAACAGCTTATCTCTGAAGTTCGTGCTGAAAACACTGTACTTGCTTGAGGAAAAAGGATAAAGCTGGTCTCTGTGGATGCCACCTGATTGCTGGAAGCTCATTTCAATAAGATTTAGAGGGAACTCTTTAAATATAGTTGTTCTTAATTTCTCTTTCTGTGACAAATCAGAAACTTTCATAAAATGTATGGATTTAAAGAGCTGCCTTTTAGTATGGATTGCCTCCTGTGTGGTCCATTTGTTGTAGATTCAATTGCAAAATTGTTTCCTTCACCACATTGTTTTATTTTGCACCATTCCTGTGATTTTCTTCTAAATGCATCTTAATGGCATGAAACTACACGTGGACTGTATTAGATACACTCTGGCAAACAATCTCTTCCTGTTGTTTATAAATGCTAGATCATAAGCGAAACATGAATTTTTCATGAAGTTTGAATTGCTAAGTAGTAATACCTGGATTTTATTTTTTTTTTCCTTCTCTTCTCGCTTTAGGTTTGCAACACCTATCCCCCAGAAATAGTGGTGCCTCGAGCCGCTAATAAGGCAGTGGTGATCGGAAGTTCAAGGTTCAGAAGCAGAGGGCGGATTCCGGTGCTTTCTTACTTGTATAAAGAAAACAACGTTAGTTATTCGTTCTCTTCTGTCTTTGTGGGGAGTAAGGGTTCCCCTCTTTGTCTAGTCCCCTTTTAGGGAAAGGAGAGAACAAGCTAATTATTAGAGTGTATTAAATCCATGTTTGAGAGCTGTGCTTCTCTTGATGGCTTTAATATTGGTTTGTTCTGAGTCGCAGAATAAGCTGAAGACAAATGCTTGGGATGCATCCAGAGCTGTGCAAAAAGCACGGACCTTGTAAGATTCCTGTCTGGATATTTTTTTCTTAAATCAGCTTTCAGCAGTGCCGCCTTATGTTTTTTTTTTTTTTTATCTACTGTTTAGCTATATTGAACAAAGTTTTAAGAAGATACGTGTTAACTTAGCTAGATTTTCTTAGTACTGAAGAGGAGGAAACCACCCTGAAATAAACCCCCACTAGCTTGGAATAAGCAAAGGTTTCAGTTTTTTTTTTTTTCCACTGAAGACCAGAACGTAAATTTTTAACTTTGCTGTCTCAGCACTGTTTTAGACGCAGATGTTGGGAAATTGCTGTCACAATCAAATTGTTGTTTTCCTGAGGAAGCGTGACTTGACCTGGGCAACTGAATGGAGTTGTACTGGCAGCTTCTGACATTTCCCTAAAGCGTGCGCGGTGCAGTTCTGAGCCTGAACGGTAACAACCGATAGGCAAAGTTGTGGAAAAGAAAAATAGAAACCAAGTAGAAAACTTGAGAAATACTGACATTTGGGATACTGATCATCAGGCAGAGCACAGTGGGTTTGAGGACACAGCAATGAAATTTGCAGCAGGGCTCCTTAGCCTGCTTTAAGATTCCCAAACTTCTAGCTTTGTGGATTATCCCAGTGGTATTTGCGTACGTCCATTTAAGTAGGAATTTTTCAGTCAAAGAGAATAGGACACCTAAACCTAATGGATTCTTTGGGGCAGTGCAGTAGAGGCGATCTGGAAGCAGTAAAATATGGGTTGCTGTGTGTTGCAGGCTGCCATATGCCGCTGCAGCCAGCCCCTCGCCGGGTTCAGCGCCCGCTGTCTGGAGGATGAACAAATGCTGCAGGCCATCAGAGAAGCCAACCCTGGGAGCCCCTTCATGTATGTTGTTGACACGAGGCCAAAGGTACCTTCATGGGGTTTGTGGCTACTTTTAAAGCTTACCTCTGAGTTAGTAGTGATGTTTCCAGCTCATTCTTTCACACCTCTGCTGGTGCTTTCTTATGCTGTGTTAGATTAAATTGTGCCAGTCCTGAATCGGGGATTCAGTATCAGGCTCCTGGTTCAGTGTCTTAATGTGACAAACGCTTGAGCATAATAAAACTGGAATGTTAAGTGGTGTTAAGAATTCTGGCGCTGCTGGAGGATTCTGGGTTGAGGCTGATGTTAAGGATGACCTGGAGGAGCTGGCAGTCTTGAAGCTGGCGGAGCCAGTGAAGCATTTTCCTGCAGAGAGCCAGGTCCTTAATATGTTGAGTTGGAGAGAAGCCTCTGGATGCAGTTCCGTGAGGCTGAAGTGCCTTTATCAGCAGATCTGGGAAGAAGTGGGACTCTGTGGAGTCTGATAACAATTGACAAAAGCAATCCCTCCTTTTTTTTTGCCTTTGTAAAAATAACGCAGATGTTCCCATGATGCGCAGCTTGGAGTTCGATACAGTTTGGCTTTTCTGGTCTGTGGCTGCTATTTGGGGCTAGAACTTTGCTGAGGTGTTTATGTAAGAGGATAAGAAACGTTCGCAAAATGAGATCTCTAATGGCTGTCATCTTGAGGAACTGAATTTAGAAACCAATTCGAATTATTATCTTGCAAGCATATTGATTGGGAGTGTCGGTATAAGCAAATTAGAACACAGAAATCGATTATTTAAACTAAGATTTAAAAGTGCTCTGTTTTAAAATTGAGCTTTCTGAGAACCTGCTTCACTGGTCACATATTGCAGTTACTTTACAGAAACTACAGATTTAGTTAAACCATGGCAAGGGCAAGAAGGGAAAAAGTCTTGGAAACGTTTCACCTGTTGTTCTAAGATGTATTTTGGCTTTTTTTGTAGTATGACATTTCCTAGAGAGAACCTATTCTGTAATTACATCTATGTTTACAGCAATCACTGCATGTTCTTCTGGTGCAGTGTCCAGTATCATAGATGTTCCACTGAAACCTATCGATGGCAATTTTGTTCTAAAGTACTTGGTGAAAAAGGGAGAATTAATAATTGGTCACGCTTCTAACACATGTCTTACTCTGAATGGTAGAGCTGAAGCACTAGGGTTACTTCATTGATTCTGATTCTTCCTTCTCTCTATGGAGGCAAATTGTTCCTCTTCAGAAATTACTCGGGGGGGTGTTTGAGGTGCTCCCTTTTGGTTGTCACTAAAGATTTCCTGGTAGCTCTTGATCTGTTTTGGATAATTGTTAGAGCAACTGGCTTCTTTTCTACTTCTTTTCTGCAGTTCCAGTTGGTTGCTGTATTCTTCCTGCTCAACTTTAATATTTCTATGTTTCCCTCAGGTGGCTTTATTTCATCTGTGCATGTATGTCTGTGAAAAGCTTTGGAATTCTCTTACTATTTCTATACCACCATGTATGTATGTTACTCATAAAAATGGCTTTCCTAGTTTTACTTTCATATCCTTCTGCCTGAATCTTTTTATGTAGCTTCCCTGTTAAGGCAGACTCAATGTCTCTTTACCTGTTTTGATGACAGCAATATTCTGAAATTGGGCACTGTTTTTGTACTGCCTATTCTAAGAACTTCTTAATGAGTCTCTGTATATGACTAATGGACTGGAGACACTGGCATAATTTTAGTGAAACAGCTGGAAATAATGTCTGGGAGGTGGGGAAGTACGTCTGAGTAACAGCTTTGTTCAGTATATTTTCTGGGAGATTTTAAAAAAAAACAAGGACTTGCAAAACACTCATTTATTTCTGTATATTGCTTGTTGTAATTGTCTCTCTTTGTTTTCTATCCTATTCCCATTCCCCTGAATTTGACAGTTAAATGCCATGGCCAACCGAGCTGCTGGGAAGGGTTATGAGAATGAAGATAATTATGATAACATTCGCTTTAAATTTATTGGCATAGAAAACATCCATGTGATGCGGAGCAGCTTGCAGAAACTCCTGGAAGGTAGGTAGGGACCCTGCAAGTGGCCAGTCTTCATCGTCTGTGGCTACTTTGGAACAGAACCTTCTGCTGAATCTATAAGCCCCACGCACACAAATGCGTGTGGACTTGGGTGTTGTGGGGGAAGCAGACGAGCGAAGTCAATATCGTACTGTGTTCACTGTATTGAAGTAGCTGGAAGTATTAATGTTTTTAAAATGCTTTCCTGCTGCACTTTTTATTTATTATTGTGCTTAGTTTTATAGAGGTTCAAAAATAGCAGCTAATATCTTAGGGGAAAAATGTGAAGTAAGGTGGAAGAAATACTTACTGAGCCATTGGAGGTCAAGAGATGAATCGGGCACATATTTTCCCTAATGCCTTTCTGGAGAAGTTCCATTAAAGGCCGTAGCCTGGCTTGGAGCAAAGCAGCATACCTTGCTAGCTGGTTTCCAGCACCATTGCCATCCTCACGCTGACAAAGATAGTGCAATGGTAGATGCTGCAAATCATTCTGCTTGGTCCCTGTGCTTAGTTTTCCACAATGTAATACAAGTGCTGTCATTCAAGATACGAGTTTAATATTTTCGTAACCAGCCTAATGGTCGTCTTCCTTCAAAATAGTTAAATAATTGATGTTACCAATTGCTTGGCCAGGTGGCACTGCAGGGTCTGAGGTGACCTTGGAGAAAAATGAGGCTATTCACATGACCAAGAGATTGTCCTGATCACACGTATAAGTCCTCAATTGCCTGTTCCTGGCAGATTTATTTTGCGGTGGAAGAAGAGGCAGAATAAATACTTGTTTACTCCCATATTCTTCTTTGACAGTGATAAAATTTCTCTTGCTGGTGCTTATGGATTATTGAGCTGTGTTACTGTCAGTCTTCTCTGTGCTGGGTTTCAATATAGCATCCGAGTTGCCTGCGAGGTTAGACGTGTTATTTCTCTCTCTAAATTAGAACTCTCCTTTCTTCAGGTTTTTGTGTTGGTAACTGCATGTTACTGGTTGTTAGATGTGTGTGTGATGGTGATTTATAGTGAAGTAACAGATGACTAAACACTTTCTTTGTTGGAAAAAACTCAGCTGAAAAAAATAGTTACTCTTTAAAAAAAGAGGAGGAGGTTTTCAGATCCTCAGGTTCTCTCATAACTAAAAATTTCTGGTTTGTGTATTCTGGTTTGTATCCTTTAGGCAGGATGTTGCTGCTGACACTTAAAAAAGTGTAGAGATATTGGCTTTTTTGGATCTACCAGGCTCTGTTTCTGTGAAGAGGTAATGAGGAGGTGGCAAAAAAAAAGATGTTGTTAACGGTGTGTCAGCTAATTCCTCTGTTTCTGTTCGTAGTGTGTGAAATGAAGTCCCCCTCAATGAGTGATTTCCTCACCGGGCTGGAGAACTCAGGGTGGTTACGGCACATTAAGGCTGTGATGGATGCAGGCGTCTTTCTTGCCAAGGTAAAACTGTACCCCAACCTGCAGGTGAAATAAAAAAATGTATGTGTTTGTCTGTTAGGGACTGCTCCAGGGCTGGGAAGTTGCCTCTGGAGAGAAGGTGGGGAAATATTGGTAGTCAGGTTGGGCTCAGCTCTCAAAACCAAGCCTGCAGGTGGAGCACATGAGGTGGGTTGCCCAGCTGGCTCTGCCTCAGGTACTCCCTGGGACTAAATGAAACGCCGTAGGGGTTGAGATGTTGTCCTGTTCACTGGACTGTAACAAGCAGTTATCTGGGCTTTATTAGGACTCATTTGAAACAAAATCAAAGAATGTGAATAAATGACCTTTATAAATGCATATTTAGTGGTGCGAACAACTTGTAACCCTGTGCTGGTTAGTTATTCAACTGCTCTGCTTTAAAGGAGGGATTGTTTAGGCCAGTTCATTTTCTACTGGGTCTGTGTGATGCGGGGACTGTTAATTTTGATTACTGAACGCAGTCCTCATTTCTGTAGAGCTTGTGGTTTTGCAGGTCAGGCAAAAGGAGAGACCACTAAGGCATGTGGCTCTTCAGTAATGACAAGGGGCACGCAGTCAACACGTGGTAAGAGTAGTGCCCTTCTGTAAATACTGGCTTTTCTCTTAAAATTTTCTCATGTGCAAAGCTATTTTATGTTTTTCTTCCACCACCGGCACAAAGGGAAGAAGGGGATCCGTGTGGGAGGGAGTTGGGATGAGCTTTTCTAATTTTTCTTGAGAATTTCATAGTCCCCGTGTGTTCAGTTACTATTCTTTATTCATCTACCAGATTTTTCCTCAGAAGAAGGGACTGAGAATTCCTGGCCTTTGAGAAGACTCATCGTTTTGAGATCAGAGGGTCTTTGTTTCTCGGCAGCCTGTGTTGCTGACAAGCTGTGCTGCGGCATTTTATTCTGGTTGGGATTCCCTGTGGGTTGATGGCCACGTGCCCAGAAATGTTGCATTTTCATGGTCCAGATGAGAAATGACATATTTTTCCCTTGGGTTTTAGGCCAGTCAGGTAAATGCAGACGAAAGGATAGTATTTAATTACGGTAATGAACCTAGAAAGCTGCTAAACTGTTCTGTCTGGTTTCTCTTTTGCAGGCCGTGAAAGATGAAAAAGCCAGCGTGTTGGTTCACTGCTCCGATGGGTGGGATCGCACGGCGCAGGTCTGCTCCCTGGCCAGCCTCCTCTTAGATCCATTTTACAGGACTTTTAAAGGCTTCATGGTAAGAACACGAATGTTGGAATTCCAAAAATCAGAAGTGCTTCCTGGATTTGAAATGTAAACAGGCCCTAATTAAACGTTTTGGGCCACTTCCTGGAACAAACAGTAGGTGACCTATATAAAACCAGCTTTGATTCTATAAACAAGCTTTAATTACTCCGAATGGCATGGGCACAAAACTGCAGGGGTTGATTTACAATTCCCAAATCTTTGTTACCTCAAATGTCCACATGAGAGCTGCTAATGAGACATTTCAGCAAGCGAGGAGTGAGAGAAGGATGCAGCTCTGGCAGCAATCCACAAAAAAGTGGAGAAGCTTGTTGTCTAGGACTGTTGGTGTGACTGGTCTCTTATCGGATGAGAGCAGGAATTGATCTTTAAATACGACCCAGCAAGGCACGTAATGGATTCAGCATCGGTCATTTGGTTCCTTATGAGACATGTTTTTAAGGAAAATGTTGCTTCCTTGTTATTTTCATATATAAATTTAGCACAGGCATTCTATTAAAAGACAACTAGCCATATAGTTCTGATTTCATCCTGAGCTTCTCAACAAGAATGTACTTCTTATATTCCTATTTGTGTGTTAAACATTTATTGAATTCCAGTTGCTGATCTATTTTGCTGAATATCACAGTGCTCTTTTCCAAATTAAATAGTACATAGTGCAATATTAAGCTGATAATTCTTTTAGCTCACTGTGTTGAGTAGTGTGAGTATTATGATTTTTAACAACATAGAAACTCCCTCAAAATAATACTAGACTTGCTTGAAATAACTCCCAGTTCTAACTGTGACATTGTACTGGTAACTGTGGATAATTCTAATCTATAAATCACTGTTACTATTTTCATTGGCTTCTGTGGGTAAACTCAAAATAGTGGGGTCAGCAGGTAGTATTGGTTTTAAGCTTTTTAAGAGCTTAACGTCAAAGGCTTCATTTTGCTTTTTCTAAACAAAGTAATTTTTTTTTTTTTTTTAAACCTCTGTTTTGAAACTGCAGGTTCTGATAGAAAAGGAGTGGATTGCGATGGGCCACAAGTTCTCACACAGGTAACAAAATAATATTGCCTTGGGTGAAGGCTTGGCTGAGAAACTAACAGAGTGCTTTCAGGGTCATGTGCTCCCATGAAAAATTTAAATGAAAATATAGGACAGAGGAGAGAAGATTTAGAAAATACTGGAGTTGGTGACAAAACCAGCATCTGCTGGGGTTGTTATTTCATCAGTGCTTTTTCTTATTACATTACAAAACAATACAGCCTTGAACAAATTTGAATTCTGAATGAGTTCCTACCTATAAAATCACATTCACATATTATGAGGAGTGTTAATGTTAAGACTGTTAACTCTTCTGTCATCATGGCCTGGAAGAAAATCTCAGCTAATGTTTTTTCAGGACTTTTACCAAGTTCAAAGCATAAACGTTAGCCCAATATAGTGCTAAAACCCAATTTGACCCACATTCTCTAGGCGGATTAAAAATGCTGCCATTCCTGTAATTGATAGCCTGCATCTAGTAAGGATTTTTATCTTGAATCACTACTTGTTCTATTTACCGTAGAGAAATTAGAAACTGAGATGGTCCAAAAGACTACAAGGCTGGAAGGGACCAGTCTGTTAGTGATATTGGCTTGTTAAAAATTGAAGATTTGTTCTTGATGTGAAACTAATTCCTGTTTTTAATAATAAAACGAATCTGTTCCCTTAAAGCATGTATGTTCCTTAAGGGTTTCCCTTCCAGTAAGGGAAAACAAGCAGTATGCACACCCGTGTACTGGTATATAAGAAGAAACAGTCAAAGATAAACTGCTGTTTGTTTAGTTGTTGGCTAAATAAATGGTCACTGTGGTCACTGTTTCTGCTGCTTTAGGGACTCTTTCCACTTTTCTTGCTTTAAAAGCAAGAATAAACACTCCTGTTCTTCTATTAAGGGATTGTTCCAAATAAGAGAACTTGGCAATGGGTACAAAAAGTACTTGCGATAAGAATTTCAGCATTGGCTGAGAATATGAACTTTTATTCCAGTAGATGAAAATCATTCCTCTCGTGGTGGCAGATGCCTTATCGTTCTGACGTGCTGCTTCTTGGGGCTGGAATCACAGGACCAGGAACTGGGATTTGATCAGCTAGATCTGCCAAAAGAAACTTTATTTTTCCGCATAAATTTGGGGATGCCTTGTTCCTTTCTGTGTATTTCCAGGTGTTATCCCTTCCTAGAAAAGGAGGATTCTGCCCCAAGTTTTTTTCTCTTGAGAAAGAACAGTCACTACAGTACAACAGAGTGGCTGCTTTCCAAAAATGCCATCATTCCTTTTCTGGGTGTTTTTCCTTTTGTGATGGGTTGTAATGAACACTGATGCATCCCTGGCTAGATTTTTGCAGAGTTTTTTTGAGCTTCATCTAAAGCTGTACAAATATATATTTTATCATTGTTGTTCTGGGGTTTTCTTTGGTTTTGAGGCTTTTTCTTTCTGAGTAATTGCCTACTGGGTTTTCATTCTTGATGTCCATTTGGAGCAAAATCAGGTTGTTCCCACTGTTGCTGCCTGTTGTGGCCGTGCCTGTACCATAAAATACACTCACATCCACAGGAGATTGCAGAGGACACTTTCCCTCAGTCTCTGTTTCTTATTGTTCCTGGCAGACAGACACAATCCCACTAATGTCAACCTTTTTTTTATTTTCCCCCCAATTAAGGGCTAGTATTGGTTTCTTCCATTTGAGCAATAGATGTTTTTTGGAGAATATTGCCTTTTTTCCCTTGTGCTGACATCATAGCATAGGCTTAAGGATTTCTATTTCACCTGTATTTATTGTGGTGCTTCCGAGTTGTTATGTAGGCTCTTCCATCGCTCGTTTTACCCTAGAGAAGGGGACTTCACACAGTTCTCGTCATTCCTACAAGGTACCCTTGGAGAAGCAATAGCGCCATGGGTGGCAAACCTTAACGTACAGTTGCTGTAAGATTAAACCATGTGGGGTTTTTTTCTGACTGTGCAGAATAATTTCTTATTCTAGTAGTGAAGAAAACTTAATGGCAAGCAGATTCTTTTTTGGGTGACATGGGATTTAACCCCATTTTGTGTGCATCTCTCTAGGTGTGGCCATCTGTGTGGTGACCCCAAAGAGGTGTCGCCTGTCTTCACTCAGTTCGTTGACTGTGTCTGGCAGCTCATGCAGCAGTTCCCCTGCACCTTTGAGTTCAATGAGCGTTTCCTTCTTGAAATCCACGACCACGTCTACTCCTGCCAGTTTGGCAACTTCCTTGGGACCTGTCATAAGGAGCGGGAGGATCTCAAGTGAGTTGGGCATTAATAGAGCCAACGGTCTAGAAG
Organism: Calidris pygmaea; assembly: GCA_003697955.1. Classification (NCBI taxonomy): domain Eukaryota; kingdom Metazoa; phylum Chordata; class Aves; order Charadriiformes; family Scolopacidae; genus Calidris; species Calidris pygmaea. The sequence continues at coordinate 139,486 of QJSC01008558.1, forward strand.
TCATTTTAAATGTCAGAAAAAGGGCAGGTTGTGTTTCTTTATGTTTTTAATGTAATTGTAGCTTGGTTAAGGGTAAGTTGTGCGGATAGATGCTTATGTTCTACAGTGTGAAAAAGACTTCTACACTAATTGTATCCCTGAAGACAGATGTTTTAATCTGGACCACAGTAATAACTTGCAGATACTCCTTTTTGACTGAATAGTGTCTGTTTTAAATGATGATGTATTCCTCAGTGATGTATCTTGTGTTTATGAAATTAATCAGACAGTGTGCAAAAATAATTCTTAGCTCCCTCAATCTAGTTCTCCCCAGAACACCTAGTGTTATTAACCCACTTAACTTGATGCCTTTTTTTGGTGATTAGTTTGTTATTTGTAATTAACAGAATCTTTGAGAAGACCCATTCTCTGTGGCCTTTCCTCTTACAGAAGAAGCAGGAACTGAGAAATCCTTTATACAGAGGATTTACAGCTTACAAAGACCTTCAACCAAACACATTACCTTTCAGTTTCCAGTAAGTTCCTTATTTAAGAAGGGGGATGGACGGGACATTTCTTTCATTGTAATGTAGACTGGTAATTCAGGTTTAATAAACTTTCACTGATTAGCATGGTTTGTTTTACCTTTCCCCTTCATTCCTCATCCATAAACTGAGAGTAGTGGCACAGAGGTAATTGCTAAATAAGTGCAAGTACTGTAATTAAAAAGAATATTTTTTTTGTTTGGTGTTGAGAAAGAGGGAGGGGAGAGGCAAGGAAAAGAAGAACTTCAGATGTGTAGATAAACACTACACACCCCCCTGACTGCTTGCTCTGTCAAATTTACATGATGGGGTAGGAAATTGTTAGAGCAAGTTCCTCCTTTCCTTCTTTTTAATATATATTAAGGAAGGCTTCAAAGCAGGAGTTGCAGTGCCCAGTCACACCCAGAATTATGCAGTCAGGGTGGTTTTCACAAGGAGGGATTTCTTGTTGCCGTGTCTGTTTGCTTGTTACAGCTGAAGTAGTTGGTTTGGCTTTGTTTCTGGCTCGCTCCAGTTCCCTGCTGAGACAGACTGGAATGCAAATGGATTTTTAAGAGCTGTGTGTCGTTACTGGTGGGCAAAGCATTTTAATAAAAGTAGGGAGGTAGGGCACAGTGAGGACTTAAGGGTGAACGGCCAGTGAGTCTGCTGTAGGGAAAAAAAAAAAATATTTTCATCTCATGCTAATACCTACTGCCAGTGCACGTGGATCATAAGGCAGAAGTACTTAAATCATCAATTTTTTTTTTAACTTTATGAAAATTTGCCCATTAATACTGAATTTTGTAATCCAAGGCTGCGGCAGTTTCTAAAAATCAATTACTGATCTCGCTTTGAAAGCTTTGTTTTTATCCTCAAAGGGTTATCTAGTTTGTTGGCCGGTAGTGTACAATTGGCCACATAATTCTCTTGTCTTGCCCCGTTCTTGAGGTTTTGGTGTGGGATGTACAATCGCTTTGACAAAGGAATGCATCCAAAACAGTGTGTTTTGGATCATCTGCTGAGCTGCGTGAGCCAGAAGGTGAAACTGGAGGACAGTGCATCTGAACTGGAAAACGTGAGTCCTGAATCGTAATAATATTTAAAATTACCTGATGGTTTTAGGAAATATAACCTGCATTAGATGTTGGCGCTGAACAATTGCTTCAACACACTGGGCAGAGCTGGGCAAAATGAAGGGTTGAATGACGTTGCTGTAATAAATAGGTTTGAGTACCCAAAATTCTTATCTGCTCAGCAAAAGCTGTGCTGGGTCAAGTGCTGTTGCAGGCATGGGATTCTCTAAATGAAGTAGGTATTAAAAGAACTTCTGGGTTTCAACTCCACTTCAGAATGCTTCAAGGGAGAGGAGAAAAGAATTTCTTTGTGCTCAAGGTTCTACTTGCAATATCCTTTCTAGGTGTATTAAAAAAACCCAATAAACCAAACCACAAACAAGCGTAAAAACCCCTAAAAATAGTAGGGGAGTAGTGGGAGTAATCTAAAAATATACCAGTGAGACCTATCGGTGTCCTTTTTCTAGATTAATTAATAAAATTAAAGTTTTCGGCATTCACATTAAACAATGATGTTTGTATCAAACAAGTAAGGGTCTGTGGGCATGTACTTTAATGCAGGATTACAGAGCTGAGACAGGCACTGAGACAGGACTGTTACGTTGACGCTTGGTTCCTGTATATCCCTGACATCTGGGAATAACAGCTTTCAGTAATTTTTTTCTTAATGTCTCTTTGTTTGTGTAGAAACTTCCTTTTCTTGATGGTCCTTTGCCCAGTGATGGTTGCTCCTTATCTAAAGTAGGACCCGCTGCTTCAAAAACACCAATGGTCAACACTCCTCAGGGTTACGAAGGGGACCCACCTCCCGCGTTGAGCAACGGCGCCACAGGAGGGGACGGGGACGTTCTCTCGGATGTGGACCAAAGGAACAAAGAGAACCTGTCTCCTCACCAGGACCTCCACAGCCACACCATCGAGGTGGTAGACTCTGAAACGAAGGAGGGAAAGCCTCGGCACCACTGATCCGTCCGCTGGGAGAACTGGTGGGTGACCCAGGCGAGGTGGTGGCGAGGCATCAGGGAGCTGTGTCCCCACGAGGGCGCAGACCCCGCACCGCTGACGTGTGAGTACGTGTTTGCAGGGAGCTGTGCTCGCTGCCGAGAAGATGGTTTGGTTCCAGTGCTTTGCTGCCGTGATGATGAAGATGCGCACGGAGCTGCCCAGGAGGCTGCCCTGAGTTAGCACAAACCTTGTTTTTTGATGGAAGCACGATGTGCGTTGGAGGTTTGTGACCACCAGCCAGCGCTGGTATTTCAAGCTGAAAGAAATCTTGGCCAATTAACATGAGGTTTAGGGCTTGTGCAGTGTTTATAACGGGAGTAGGAAAGAGGCAAACCGTTTATTCTCAGTGCTGGTACAAGGTCATCTTAAAATGATAAAAAATTTCAGTTCATTTTAAAATGAGAAAAAAAAAAATCTTAGCTGTGAATGAATCTGCATGGACCCTCACCTTGTGGCAGAACTGATTCAGTTTTTTTGTTTCCTATGCATATTTGTTAAACAAAACACCCCCCTGTGCCTTTTTATGGAGACCGTTTTCATGTCCAGCCCCGCAATGTACTATTTTTATTATTGTAGTGTAGAGTGTAGTACTTGGTCTTCTTTGTAGTCAGTATTTTTAAACCAGGTTTTTTATCTGCTGCCGGCTTCTCCAGGATCTTTGCTGACCCCCTGAGTTTAGCAGCTTCTGTCTAAGCCAACCTTTCAAAGAATAAGCTTTTATGGACCACATTTACTGATTGCAAGAGTGCAGAAAGCCACAAAGGTGGCTTGTAACACGTGAATTTTTTGACAGAGGGAGGATTAGAAATGAGAAAAGATAGGGGAAAAAAAATTGATGCAGAATTGTTCTCTCTTGTTTTATGATCTTGGTTAAATTGAAGGGAGTAACTCTTCTAAGCTGGAATCAATGTGCTTTCCTCACATCCGTCTATGAGGCAGCAATTAAAGATGAGGGGTGTTCCATTAGTGAAATGGGTCCTAAAACGATTGGTCACATCACGTGCTGAGTGTCAGTTGTGAATGTTACCTTGGATGTTAAAATTACAGGAACCTTAGAGAAGTTTTGTCTGTGCTGTCAGGACGTGGGGAGATGAATGACATCTCTCATGGCAATGAACTTTGTAATGTTGTGAAGCTGGTGACAAGACTTAAATTGGGATGTAACCCCTTATTGGAACCAGAAGGGGACGTCTTGGCTCGTGGCTGTGGCTCCAGCTTTGAAACGGAGACGAACATTCCATTTATACACAGGTCTTGGGAAGAAACAAGGGCTTCTCTCCCTGGGGAACGGATGGCCCAGGAAAGCTGTTCCACAGTCCTGGTTCTGGACAGGCTTCTACAGATGTGCTTAATTGCATAGAGTCCCCTTGTGCAGCTTAATTTGAGATGCCTCTCTGCTTTCTTTTGCATCCTAGTGTTTAAATTAGGTGCTGCCATTTGGTCTTAAAATCAATTTTTTCTATTTTATGAAGTTTTGAAACAAACTGAAAATACTTCCTGTGATTCCTCCTGATCTTCAGTGAAAAGTAGAAACATTCCATTAGAGCATCGTAAAATGCAGTAGCCATTGTTCATGTGTTAATAGCCTATGGTGAAGTGACTATCAGTGTTCAAGATTAAAGTAGGAAAGAAAAAAAAAAAAACCCCAAACAAAACCTCCCCTGAGTGTCTCACTCTGGGTAAGAAAATACATATTTCATTAAGCGTATCAAAAGCCCCAAGGAAAAAGGGCAATACCTGAGAACACAGAGTTTCCTCAATGCCTACAATGGCAAAGAGAAACTGTTTTTAATGTTGCAGGTTTTTCAATCTTAAAGCAAGTAATATTTAAATAGTTTTAAAAAAAATAGTTGTTTTCAAGGCAGGACTGAGAACCAGAATGTGCGATTGATTTAAAAACTAAGCCCATAAAATACTTAACCAGATCTGCTTAAGCAGAAGATGCATGAAATTTGTTGTGTGGGTACGTATCAAAAATCCCATATCGTGCAACAACTGTGTATTGTCTTTTGAAGGCTGCACGTTTCTGAGGGCAGCTTGTCTTGCTCTCAAGATGACTGTCTGCTCTTGAGTCTCTTTTGTTTCTAAAGAGAAGATCTGCAAAGCTCTAATATTGTTAGACAGTCTGCCAGCCTTTTAAGTTTGTCATATCCATGTACTCCTCAGGTGAAGGGATTGCACCCTAAATCTTAATCCGGCAGCTCTGGACACCCAGGGTTCAGAACCTGCTGTCACTTTCCCTGGAGGCTGCTGGGGAGATGATTGATTTCCCTCTGTGTAGTGGTAAAAGCTCTATTTCTCGCATGCACTTTGCAGTTTGGGGCCTGTTTCACATGGATCAACCCCGTCTGTTAGTGTGCATGGCTTCTAAATAGAGAAGATAAATGAGACCAAGACAGGCACTTTCTAGGACCAGTTATTTAGATGTCATCAGTTCTTTTAATGTGTTCTCTAATGAAAATTAGAGATACAGAATTGTAGAGAGTTTTGACTGACTACTGAAGGGTTTAGATGTGTCGTTTGTTAATCACTGTATAAAAGCATTTTGCAGAGGTTTCTCTAAATGTTTACACATTGCTTTGTCTTTAGAATTTTAGATTACCTTGAAAAAAGTATAATAATCCTTGCTTATCCCTAAAACGTGACACTGACGTCTCCACAAATCCTTCTTGACTACAATACTACTGCAGGTGCACATAACCATGAAAAGATTACTTCAGACACTGAAAGTATTAGCAAGCTTGTAGTAATCTTGCTGCTTTGGACTTCAGTAACAAAATAATGGATGAGTTTATGCTCTAAAATGCAAAACCTAGCAAAAAAAAAAATTAATAAATTAATGGTGTCTTTTTTAAACCTTTTGGATTTAACATAGACAGACGTGGTCGATGTCTACAATGTATTAAAAATCATTCATGCTGGTGCTGTAAATTTACAGAGCTGGAAAAGATTTTTTTTTTTTTTTCAGAATTTCCTGGCTTTCTGTGAGACTATTTGTGTGAAAACCAATTAGCCGGGTGCTTTTTAGCTTTGTGTGTTTCAAACCCAAAACTGAGCAGCTGCTGAAAGCTCTGGAGCATGTCCTCAGGTCTCTGCTCAGCTCGGACGGGCCCCCAGAGCCTCGCCGAGATCCTGTGTCCCCTCGTTGCGCTGACAGCAGTGAGTCCCTTGGTTGTACATTCCCTGAAACTCTTAAAGGGAATCAAGAGGCTGTTACGTAGGAATCCTCTGAGGTGAGCACTGTGTAGCTGCAAAGTTCCTGGAACTTATTTATTCCTCGCGGAGCATCCACGCCTTGTGAAGTCACAAATAACCGTTTGCTGTTGGGAGCTGTTACGAGAACAACGCAGCTTGCTGCTTTCCATTTGGATCCCTCTACTGGGAGAACTGGGAGGGAGGAGGGATCCTGCTTTGCTGCGGATGGGCTCCGTTTGTCTAAAACTCCTTCCTTTCCTGGGGCACCTCTCCCTTTACCAGGATACCCCCTGGTTTCCTGCCTGTACATCGTGTCTCTCTTGCTGCAAATGAGCATAGCCCCGCAGCGGGGAAGTGCCTGTAATATTCTGCGTTAAAGCTACTTACTTTGGGATAAAGAGGGACTGGTGTAGCTTTATTTCTCGGCTGAGATGTCTTAATGTGAACTTCACAATGCTGGATTCTTGAAATTGTATTTTTTGTTTGGCAAATTGTTGCCTGTGGTAGAGAAAATCCAATTGGTGCTGTTTGCTTTACAGAAAAAGAAATAATTGGTTTGTCCATAGATGTTGTCCATAGATGGCCCTCTCTCACGGGAGAGAGAAAGTAGATTGCTAAAGCCTAGAGGTAGAATATACTTCTTGCTGCACATTTTCTTCCTGCTCTTCTGCCTTTCATTTAAGTGCTTAGGAGAAAAACCCACCTGCTCTGTGGGTGCTGACACAACGCTGCCCTGGCTGGGGTGGAGGAGACGTGCCGCTGAGCTTCAGCGAGCTTCCCAAGCCTTGCTGGGACCTTCGTGGGATCCCTGCCCTCAGTTCCACCTTGCTGGGTTACAGCTGGGAATCTCTGTGTTGAAGCACCCGGTGGCCGCTGTTTCCAGCGGGTTTGGAGCTCAGAAGGCACCTTTGTGTCTCTCAAAGCTGCAGCACCTTCCAAAAAGCGTTTCAAAGGGCTCTTGTGCCAGATGCTGCTTCACGCTCTGGCCAAACTGGTCTGTGGGCAGCGTTGGTGCCTGAGGGTTGCTCCCCTGAAGGGGTCATTTCTTGGCACTGTTTAGTAACGAGTATTTGTAAATGACCAGGAGAATTCCAAGTGTGTTTGTTGCTCTTCTCCCCTTCCCTGCCGCCCTGCCCTGGGGTTGCTTTGTGTAGGACCTGCAGCAGTTACTCCTTGTTTACAGACCCTCCCTCAGGGCAGGGGGCGGGGGAAGAATCTGTTCTGAATGTCGTAGTCTTGTTTTAATTAAATTAATACACAGCACTTGATTTAATTAGATGAGGGATGTCCCAAGCCTGATGATGTTGAGGTCCATGGTTTTGTCAGCACCAACTGCAGTTGGTGGCATTTGTTGGGGTGTTTCACCGTCTGGTGCTGCATCCCTTGGGCATCTCGGAACCACAAAAGCAACGTAGAACGAGGGGAGGTTACAAAGTTGACCTGTATCTCTTCTCCGATCACTTCTATATGTATATGTGTCTGTGTTTACTGTCACAGCCTACTACTGGAGTCCCTTGTTGCACTGGATGTAGTCACGGAGCACATGTGTTGCCCTTCCTGGCGCCCACAAACTCCTCGTGGTAGGAACGTCCCTGAAACCGTGTGTCGCGCGCGGCCGAAAATTGTGGTTTTGCTGTTTCTGTCAGTCGCTGTTTCTGTCGGTGTAACTGTTGGAGGACAGTTGTATACAGTTGTGGATGGTGAAATCACTTGTTCCTGAACGTGCCGCGATGGCTGTCAACGTGTAACTCACTGTAGTTAATGCACTGCTTAAAAAACCCCTAATTGTACCATGTTTAGAGGAGCGCTGTGGCTTTTCTCTACGTGTATTTGTTCCAGGAAGTTTCACTTGTATTACCGTTTATTTTTATTCCCTACAAAAATAAATACCTTGCTTTTTTTAAAGTAAATGACTAGTGTGTGTGTTGCTTAGTGAAACTCCAAGCAGAACTTCCCACTCTGAGATGGGAAATTAGTGAAAGACTCCTAAGCAGTGAGCTCATCTTAACCGGGAGTGATTCTGCTTCCCCTTCTTCTACAGAAGGGATTGGTTTGGGGGTTGCAGAGTGCAGCACTGCTCCGTGTCTTCAGAACAAACACCCCAAAAAGTAATAGTACTAATGAAGCTGTGTTAAACCTTAGGATCTTCTGTACGTTTGGTTACTCTTGAGTTTTAAAAAAAAAAAACAACTTTCTATATGATTTTTATATGCCCATGAGCCAGCAATGGGCCCTGGTGGCCAAGAAGGCCAATGGCATCCTGGGGGGCATCAGGAAGAGTGTGAACAGCAGGTGGAGGGAGGTCATCCTGCCCCTCTGCTCTGCCCTGGGGAGGCCCCAGCTGGAGCACTGGGTCCAGTTCTGGGCTCCCCAGTTCCAGAAGGACAGGGAACTGCTGGAGAGGGGACAGCAGAGGGCTACAGAGATGGTGAGGGGCCTGGAGTATCTCTCTGATGAGGAGAGGCTGAGGGACTTGGTTCTGTTTAGTCTGGAGAAGAGAAGGCTGAGGGGGGATCTGATCAACACCTCTAAATACTTCAAGGGTGGGTGTCAGGAGGATGGGGCCGGTCTTTTTCCAGTGGTGCCCAGGGACAGGACAAGAGGGAACGGGCACAAACTGGACCATAAGAAGTTCCATCTCAACATGAGGAGGAACTTCTTTCCTGTGAGGGTGGCAGAGCCCTGGCAGAGGCTGCCCAGGGAGGTGGTGGAGTCTCCTTCTCTGGAGACATTCAAACCCCCCTGGACATGTTCCTGTGGGACCTGCTCTGGGTGGCCCTGCTCTGGCAGGGGGTTGGACTAGATGATCTCCAGAGGTCCCTTCCAACCCCATAGCATTCTGTGATTCTGTGAGAACCAAATAACTTTTTAGAGTTTTCTTCTTCCTGGAAGGCTGTCTATCCCTTGCCCATGGATATGAGGGATATAATTTAAAAATGCTCTTTTATCCGATTCTTTTTAATCATAACTTCAGTAGCGAGTCAAGGGGGGTGTGTTTTTGGGTGCAGACACAGTGAGGTGGGAGAGTGCTCAGGGAAGGGGGAGATTCCAGGTGCAGAACTCGCTGTGTATTTATAACTGAGATTGGAATCGCTGCTTTAATCACTTACAGCTGTGCAGTAACGGTCAAACCTGACACTTAACTCTAGATCTGCAAAGCAGAGAGAAATTGGGTGATACGAGTTAATTGGACATTTATAAGGCTTTACGAAGTGCTTCAGGATGCTGTGTGGATCACTAAATTCATGTGAATGGTATAAATCTGTGCCTGTGAACACGAGGAATAGACCCAAGACCAAAACCTGTTACAAGCCCCTGATGGATATTTTCCACTCCACTGTGCGTCCTAAAAATGGCTATTTCTTTTCTATGTATTAAGGCCAAAAAAAAAAATACACCCGATGCTTGGGGATACTCAGTCCCCAGGTGTTTCGGAGTCTTTTTTTCCTCCTTGCTAATTCTAAATATTCTTAATATTGCCAATGAAATCCTTCATTTGCCTACGTTAGCCTTGCTAATTGGATTATTAGCGTTAACCCTGACTAGAATTGGAAAAGCTACAATTTATATTTGGGGGAAAACTTATTTTCTGTTTGACGGCGCCTTTGCTGAGGGCTGATCTAAAGCTTCCCTGTTGGAGCCGACTCCGGCTGCGAGGGGGCAGGTTCCGTTCGGAGCCGTGGGAGGCGGATTGCGAAAGCCTCGTGTTCTCACCAGCTTTCAGGAAATACCTGACGCCAAGTGAAAATGCTGATCAGAAAACCTCATGGGAGGCGTGTGCTGAAAAATCACTGCTTTAAGGTCAAGAAGTGAAGAGCGGGCACGTGCTGATGCTGGGTTCTGTATTTCAGGTCCTTAATGATGATGTTCTCCCGCTGGCTCCAGCACGTCCTTGGAGGGATGGATCCCTGGAAAGGAGGCGGTGGGAGCAGGGAGCCGTCCTGCAATGGCACCGAACTTCTGGGGCTCCGATGCTGCCAAAATTCGTGGAATCATAGAATTGTCTGGCTTGGAAGGGACCTTACAGATCAAGTCCAACCATCAACTCAACACTGCCCAAACCCACCATGTCCCTCAGCACCACGTCTGCCTGACTTTTAAATCCCTCCAGGGATGGTGCCTCAACCCCTTCCCTGGGCAGCCTCTTCCAGTTCTCTCCAACCCTTTCCATGAAGACATTTTTCCCAATCTCCATCCTAAACCTCCCCTGGTGCAACTTGAGGCCATTTCCTCTTGTCCCATCTCCTGTTCCTTGGGAGAAGAGACCGACCCCCCCTGGCTACACCCTCCTTTCAGGGAGTTGGAGAGAGCAAGAATATCTCCCCTCAGCCTCCTTTTCTCCAGGCTGAACCACCCCAACAATTCCTCGAGGAATTCCAGCTTGTGGAGAAGAAGAAACAGTCGCAGGATTCCTGGTTGAGCTCTAATTACATATTTTGTGTGTTAACATTAGACTGTGAAGGGAGCTGTTGCTGTGTGAGACCCTGCAGTGAAGCCCGTGGATGGTCCACAGGCGTCCGTGCCCTCTCCTGGTGAGTATCTGAGTCCACCACCGCTGGAGAAGGTGACCAGCAGAACTGGCCACCGGTGGCAGCACCAGAAAGGTGCCCACCAGTGTTTTTATCGGCAGGAGGTGACCAGCAGAACTGGCCACCGGTGGCAGCACCAGAAAGGTGCCCACCGATGTTTTTATCGGCAGGGAGGGAACCTCCCACCTTCAGAGGCTTTTTGCTGGGGTTTGGCAGTGATTTGTGGTTCAAAGGCAGGACCTTTGAACTACAGGAGTGGCCCCACGCGATAACTGCGCGTCTCCCGCCTTGAGGACCGTTAGTAAATCCTTAATCCCTTCAAAATGATTTATTTGGTACCGCTTAGTGCTAAACTTTTAAATCAGAATGCTTAGCGGTGTTAAATGAGAAAGCTCATTACCTCCTTTCGGCTGCATTAATTACTGTAATCTCTTTAATGGAAGGAACTTCCATGGATGGGATTTACCTTCCCAAGAAACCTTCTCGATTGGCATTAAATAGACTCCTGCCCTTTAATTCTTCTCCAATGGATGGGGCTGCTTTGCGGGGAGCGGGTGTGGGGTCAGGCAGAAGGTGACGCTCCCCCCGACTCCTCAGCCTTCCCCGGGGCTGGAAGCGTTGGGAAGTTTATCCGGAAGGGGACAGGCTTTATCAGCCGCCTCTCCCTGGGCTCCCCTTCGGGCTTTATCTGAAGCTGCCGATTGAAACGTCCGGGCAGGACGGGATGGACCGAGGCTCTCTGGCTGCCAGGGGAGCACCACGAGTGTGTGGGTTTGTGTTCTCCCAGCTGAGGGTGGATTTACCAGCGAGTACCTCGTGGTTTTCTGCCTCGTTAGTGTTTGGTTTAATCTCTGTTCCTCACCAAAGAGCTGCTCTTGTTTCTGAGGTTTCTATTCTTGGTTAACAACTGAACAGCAGCAGCAATGACAAAAGAATATGCAGTTTATCACTAAATTTTCCATTCAAGGATTTTTCCTTTCATCTCCAAGTTCCCTTACAGTTTCCTACGTCTCATATTTTCTATCTCGTACTCATTTTGCTGTCTGTAGCCTTTTTTTTTCCATGTTATAATGCGCTGGCTTTTTTAATTGCTGCTTTTATTTCTGCATCTTGCTGAGGGGGTTTCCAGCCAGGCTTGCCTTTTCTAACCCCAGCATCCTTGTTGTGGTTGCAACTTCTTGACGCTTAATAAACCTTGCTCCAATATTTATCACATTTCTCCTACTCCATAATTCCATTCATAGTGTTGACTTTGGGGAAATGGACCTTTTTGAAGTGACAATCTATTTTTGAGTGAATTTGGAGAGAGTGAAACTGTGAGGAAGCCAGAAGTCTAAAACCTACCAATGTTTAACATTTTCTTGCTCTCTCTGCTTTTCACAGCGCGGCTACAAACTGCGTGCGGTGGTGACAGTGGGGACATCGTAAATGTTTCCCAGAGCCCCCTGATTTTACCTCTTGCAGCAGTGGAGATCTTTCTGCTGGATAATTTGCCTCCCCTCTCGTTATCTGGTACCGCTGATAACACTGCCTCAAGCTCTCCGACCGCTCCTGCTCCGCCGCTGAAGAGTTTGGAGAAGGTTTAGAGGGAACTGGATAAAATAGGATGACACTTCCCAGCTGCCAGCTCCCGATAAGAGCCCAAACACTGCCCCCAGCTTGTTTTCTCTGCCCCTGCAAAGGGTCCCGCCTTGCGATGTGCCGCTCAATTTTATGAAGCCAAAGCAGCGGTTTGTTCTGGGAGGGAAGGCGAAGATGCGGCTCAGCTGAGAAATTCTGGGCCTTTTGCAGTGCTTTTGTCCTTCTTGTGTTCAATACATAACCCTGGATGTTGTGAATGAGCATTTCTACTGCTCTGAAAGTGGGAAAAGCGGTGGGGAGAGGGGTTCAGAGGGAATCCTTTTGGGTGATGGGCAACAACTGGGATAATGTAGGGGTAGGGGATGCACTGCCCTGGCAGGGGACTGGAATCGCCCGTGATTTCTGCAAGAAAAGGGTAAAACAAACACTTTGTGGCTGCTGGGATGGCTCAAGAGGCCCCCAGCACCTGTCCCAGCCTCCCCCCACCCGGCTGCCCCTCTCTATATTTACCCAGGGGAGCTTTCCAAGAATGGAAGTGGGTAAGATAAAACCCCTTAGGGGCTAAAATTAGCCCCAGCGCCCTGGCCCTTCTCCCCGCGGTGGCATTTCAGCTGTGAGCGTGACAGCCTGCCTCGCTGCGGTGGCGCAGAGCGGACAGCCAGCCCCGGCCCAGCAAGACCCTCACACTTTCTCTCCTGTTTTTTGTTTGTTTGGGGTTTTTTTTGAGGTTTAAACCGAAGGAGAACTCGCCATGGGACCACCACGGCCTCCTCCGCCCTGGCTGTGAGCATCCCCTGCCTCCCCAAGGTAAGGCGGCAGCAGAATGGTGACCAGGCAGCGCTGGGCCATTGAAGGTAACTGGGCAACCAGCTGTAAGAGCCTCCGTGTGTTCTCTGTCCCCTCTAGCTCCCCTCATGGCCTTTTTTTTTGGGGGGGAGGGGGTGTGCCTGCAGACGCAGATCTAGACCATCTCGCTGAAGATGTCCCTGCTCATTGCAGGTGGGGGTTGGAACGAGATGACCTTTAAAGGCTCCTTCCAACCCAAACTATTCTGTGATTCTATAATTCTCGTGTTCTATGCACCGACAGCTTCCTTCTGCTCACGAGGTGACAGCTCTGGTTTGGGCTCTTCTGGCTGGGGAACATCTGTGAGGTCCCCGAGTGAGTGCTTACGCTGCCAGAGCAACCTCTGGAGATGCTGTTTGTGGCCTCAGGAATGTTACAGCTGTTTTTTTTTACTTTTCCAGACCATTTCCCTTGGGAATATAAGCAGGCCATCTTTTTGAATCGAATCTGTAATAACCCCCCCACCCCATTAGCCACGTAGGTGTGGTGTTCCCAAAACTCCAGAGCTCGTTAACAGCGTGTCTAATGAGTAATGGTAATGTTACAATTTTACATATTTCTATAGAAATAGTCTGGGTCAGTGGAAGAGGTGGAAGCGCAGCAGAGCTCTGCCATCGCTCGCTGCCATCAAACTCGCCCTAATTAAATGAGATGGGACGGTGGCCTCGCGCGGGGGGATTCCTCCGGACGGATGTGGGATGAGCCTCCTGTGGCTGCCTCGTTACCCATTTGCAGAAAGAGGCTAATTACTCCGTGCAGCTCCTCGCCTCCTCCAAGGGAGGACCGGAGGAGCCGCTGGGGCAGGCGGAGCTCTCCCTGAGGAAATCCGAGATGCCACGGGGCTGTGACAGGGCGAGAAATTCCTCTGCCCTTCCCTGTCGGGCCATCACATTCCTCCTCCTGCTGCCTTTTTGGCCACGGCGAGGCCGGATCCTGCGCCGAGCACCCCCAAACCTGTCAGGGCTCAGACTCGGCTCCGGTGTGGCCAGCTCAGCATCCCATTCCTCCCACCACCCCTGCTATAAAATTCCCAGATCCTTCTTGCAGCCACACTCCACAGGCTGGAGGAGGCAGGAGAGAGGAGAGGGTTCGATGAATTCAAACACCGAGGTCATTTGGGGAAGGGTGATGCTCAAAGCCCTTGGTCAAACCAGCCACCTTCACATCCCCTTCACCTCCTGTTTTGAAATCCAGTCCCTTTAAAGAGTGGCAGAGTGTAAAAATCTCCTAAATTAAAACTCCTCCGAGTTTTCCATGGGTCCCAAAATACTTGGAAGTGCAGGTGAGGCTTCCCCCAGAAGCCTTGGCTGGTCCAAAGCAGAGTTGATTCCTGCTGTTTTCCAATGGGCTTTTCCCACAGAGAACAGCTGGTGACTTCTGCAGGTTCTGGGAAAAATGGGTGGCTTCGACCACCAGTGGAGTGCAGAGTCCTTGCGAGAGCCTGTGGCCACCCAGGACCCCTCCTGAGCCCAAGGTGTGGGTATCTCACGAGTAGTCCCTCCCTGGGCGAGCAGTACAGCATTCAAGAAATTAAAAATATAAAGCAAAAGTCCTATGAGCTCCCTCATGCAGCGTCTGAACTCCAACACCAGATTCAATTATCTTGGCATGTTCTTCATTACAACACTATAAGGGGAGGTGGCCCATGGACCTCCATCTTTGCCTTCACCAGCATGGATTTCCTTACCCACAGTGACAGGTGATAGGCACATCAGCAGCATCATAATTTGGGGGGGGGAACCTTCCTTAAATTGTGTATAAAAGTAAATAAATAAATAAAAAGATGGTGTTGGTGTCAGGGGGATGGTTCTAACCCAGTGGTGGTGGTGTTTTTGTTATCCCGTAGATCTTTGGCTTGACCTTTTACGATGAAAGCGGAACACGGGAGACAGACCAAAAGAAAATGAGCCTAATGGACATCACTAAAATGTTCTCCATGCTCCAGCCCAGAGAAGATGAAGAAGACAACGGAGAAAGCGAGGAGCTGAACCGAGCAGTATCCGAGGACAACTACCAAACCCTGGATTACCTCTTGTCCCAAGACAGGTACAAGAGGGTCATCAACCGCAGGAGCGGCTGGGGGGTACCCAGCACCCCCCTGCGCCTGGCTGCCACCTGGGGCCGCGTCAGGAGCATGAAGGTCCTCTTGGCCCACGGTGCTGAGGTGGACAGCCTGGACGTGAAGGCCCAAACCCCGCTCTTCGTGGCGGTCAGCAAAGGCCACCGGGAGTGCGTGAAGGTCCTTCTGGACGCAGGGGCCAGCCCGGTGGGCAGCATCTACAACAACTGCTCTCCGCTGCTCATCGCCGCCAGGGATGGGAACGTGGACATCCTGCAGCAGCTCCTGGACCACGGGGCGGAAACCAACGTTCAAGCGCGGCTGCCCGAGTGGGCTGCCAACTCGGTGGCTTGTTCTGGTCCCCTCTACTTTGCCGCCGTGTACGGGCACCTGGAGTGCTTTAAGATGCTGCTGCTTTACGGCGCTGACCCCAACTATAACTGCACAGAGGAGAGGGTGATCGCCCAGATCAAGGAGCCCAAGACTCTGCTGGAAACCTGCCTGAGGCACAGCTGCCGGAGCGAGTTCATCAAGCTGCTCATTGACTTTGGAGCCAACGTCTACTTGCCCAACCTCACGGTAGGCGAGACACAGCCCCGCAGCGAGGGCCTGGAGCTGCTGCTGCAGGCAAGAGGTAATCTGTGTGCGTGGCCCCAGGGCTGGAAACGAGCACTAATTGTGCTCGTTTGGGTGCAGGTTGCTTCAGATTCCCCTTCCCTTTGCCTCTGCTTCCCCACAGCCTTACGCAGGGTGTCCTACAAGCTTCATCTCCCTTTGCAGCATCACTTGAGTGCATGGGTCTCTCTAGGCTTAAACTCTCAAGTATTATCACTATTTTACTACAAACTCCTAATCATCCCTCTCCCCCAGTGACTGCTGTGTTCAGGCCAAAAAATCCCAAGTCTCCAACACTGAACACATCAAGAGAAGGACATCACAAGGTCACAGAGAACAGGTCCACCACCAGTGATGAAATCTGGTGGCTTGGATCCATGCGCTACAGCAGGAAACACCTAAAACAAATTGCTGGGATTTGGGGAGAGTGTGACGGGAGGGATTGTTTCTAATAAACACCCACCAAACACCCCTGATTTCGGCCACTGGCTGCGGCTGGAGGCAGGCTGCCTTGGCTGGGGTCTGGGGTGTGACTCGGCGCAGCCACCGCCTACATTTATGTCATTATTGCCCTCTTGGACTCACCACAGTGTCTGCTTTTCATCAGTATTTCTAGATACTAAAGAAGCAGCTTTCAGTGAGGGCCCTCGGTGGTGGTCTGGAGTACGGGGATGGTTCTGCAGCCTGGTTTTTCCACTTAAAAGAAATCTGTTGGGCTAAAGGCTGCTTTTTTGCCGTTCCTCTCCTTCCTGCTGCTCAACTGTGGCTCCCCTGTGCTGCCGATGACCAGAAAAATTGCACTTATTTCCATATGATGGTGGAAGATCTCATCTCAACGCCCAGCTCCCATGAACTGCCGCTGGGAAGCTCGTGGCTCGATACATGGCGCAACCAGCCCTGGCAAAGACGTTGAGTTTTGGTCTGTCCCTGTCCCTCGGTCTGTCTTGAAGGTGACCGCCTCATTTTTCCTCCCTCTTTTTTCGCAGCTCACCCCAAGTCCTTGATGTCTCAGGCCCGGCTGGTGATGAGACGCCTCCTGAAGCAGGCTGGTCGCCCGCACGCCCTTGGGGAGCTGGAGATCCCCACCGTCCTGGTGAACTACCTCCGACACCAGCCGTGAGCACCCGCCGCTGGAGATACCTGCCCCGAGCACGCCTCGAATTAAAAGCTGCTGTGGCACCTCCACGCTGTGAAACCACCACCAATTTGTGGTCGCAAAGAGTAATTTTTGCTCATGAGAAGTCTCCAAAAAGCGGTGCCTGCGTGGAGGGACGGG
Organism: Calidris pygmaea; assembly: GCA_003697955.1. Lineage (NCBI taxonomy): Eukaryota > Metazoa > Chordata > Aves > Charadriiformes > Scolopacidae > Calidris > Calidris pygmaea. Next base: position 156,171 of record QJSC01008558.1, read on the forward strand.
AAGGGAAAAAACAGAGGAGACCTCAGCTCTGGCTCCGCATCAGGGTGATGGTAGAGCAGGATGACATCTAGCTGGGTTCGGCTTTAAAGCCTTTTTACTCAAGGATTTTACCACTTTTAATTGATGCTGGTTGGAGAAGGGGCTGGGAGAAGGCGCGGAGGGAGAGGAGCAAGGGCTGCTTTTACCTCCTTCCCTCCGGGGACGCTCGGGAAGGAGGGAGGCACCACCGGGCTTCATGCCCTCGGGTTTCCCCACAGCATGGCCTTGGCTGCCCCTAAACCCCCTTTCCTGGAGCTGTTTCCAAGTGCCTCCTCCCTTCGGCACCCTGGTGAGGGCTCCAGAACACCCAGCCACCCCATGGCCACCTCATCACCATCCCATGGCCACTCCTGACCCCCAGGACGGGGGTGCAGAGCCCAGCAGGGGCTGGGATGCTTATCCAGAGGCTGGAGCCCCCAGACTCTCGTCTCCTTGCCCCAGCTCCATCTTGAAACATCATCTTGTTGTCCTCAAAAGTGGTTCCTGTTTCGGCCGAGGGGTCTTTTGTGATTGGGCAGGGTTTTTTTTAAATTTAATTAAAAGTGTTCCTACCATTTGTATTAAACTATTGTAAGTTGTTTGGTGAAATATCCTTTAATGGGATGAGCTCGGTGGCACATCGTTTGGAAGGGACGGGGGGAAACGCTGCAGCTGGGGAATTTCAGGCTGAGCCTGGAGTGGGACATCCCACCCTCGGTGGGTCACAGAATCATAGAATTGGCTGGGTTGGAAGGGGCCTTTAAGATCCTCCAGTCCAACCATCAACCTGACCCTGATAAAACCATCACTAAACCCTGTCTCTAAGCTCTATGTCAACCCGGCTTTTAAATCCCTCCAGGGATGGTGCCTCAAGCCCTTCCCTGGGCAGCCCATTCCAAGCCCTTAATAACCCTTTCTGTGTACAAATTTTTCCTGATCTCCAAACTGAACCTCCCCTGGTGCAACTTGAGGCCGTTTCCTCTTGTCCCATGGCCTGTTCCTTGGGAGAAGAGACCGACCCCCCCTGGCTACACCCTCCTTTCAGGGAGTTGGAGAGAGCAAGAAGGTCTCCCCTCAGCCTCCTTTTCTCCAGGCTGAACACCCCCAGCTCCCTCAGCCGCTCCTCACAAGACTTGTGCTCCAGACCCCTCACCAGCTCCGTTGCCCTTCTCTGGACCTGCTCCAGCCCCTCAAGGTCTTTTGTGTGGTGAGGGTCCCTCCATCTCTGGTGACCAGTGATGGGGACAACCACTGGTGGTGGCCGGAGATGCGCTGCTGGCTCTTCCCGCAGCCGGGAGCCGAGGGATACCCCTCGCTGCCCCCCGGTGCTCGGGACAGGGCTGCCGTGGGCGCACCTCTTGGTGTGGAGCTCCTCTGCAGGAGGAAGAGCTGGGCTGGACGATGTCACCTATGATGATGGTGGCAGAGGATGGAGCCAAGCTCTGCCCCGTGGTGCCCAGCGGCCACCGGGCACAGCCTCAGCCACCGGGGGGTCCCTCCGAACCTCACTCC
>QJSC01008559.1:0-144111 GCA_003697955.1 Calidris pygmaea
ATCTATTGGGGTTTTTTTTTTTTAAGCTGTGTATGTTAATGGGTTACGTGCAGACCCCAAACTCTGGCTCCACGCTCCTCGGTGACCCCCTCGCTGCCCCCCCTCCGGCCCCGGGGGGTGATGGAGACGCTGGGACCGACACCGGAGCAGCACTGGAGCGGGTCGGGAAGAGGCACAGCTCCGTTAGACCATAATTAACTTTTGGTAACTTAAAAGTGGAGACTTTCAGGTAGGTTTTCTTTTTGTTTTGCTTTTTCTGGAGTTTAAAGCCTTTGATTCATCATCCTGTGAAGTGGCTCTCGGCCTCCCTGCCACAGGGGGGGGACAGTGATGGTGCTCGGGGTGAGGACACAGCACCCAGCCCTTGGCCTCTGCTCCACCTCCCGTGGTCCGAGGACCCCACCGAAGCCAACACCCAGCCCCACCGGCCCTGGGTGGTCCAGCTGCCTCAACACGTCAGAAACAAGATTATCTGGTGTTCACGGGGCAGTGATGGGTCAGAGATGCTCCACGGAGGCCATCAGAGGTGCAGCCACCATCCGCACAGGGAGAGAACATGTCTCCCCCCTTCCCTCATCAGTACTCCCTTCCCTGTTGGCCTCGTCGCTGGCAGAGTTTGCCGGGAGCCCTCAGACCCCGTGGTACAGCCTGGGAGGGAAACTGGGGACTTCTGGACTCAGCAGGTCAACCTTCGTGGCCGCAGTGACTTTTGCCCGGCACAAGTTCTTGTTCTTGGCCACTGAAATGGCACCTCAGCAGCCCCTGAAAGAAACCTGCCCTTCGGCTTCGCCCACCCCTTCCCCACACCCCCCTCCAGCCCGTCACGGATCTCGAGGGACAAAAACATTCGTTAATCAGACATGGGAGGTGCGGAAGATGGAGCAGGTTCTCCCCTGAAGAGCTGGGACAAAGCTGTTTTGCTCAAACCCGGGATGACCCACCATCTTCCCCCTCCGTTAGTGATTCTCTTGTGCTCAGACCACGTGCGGTCCCGTGCCCGGTTCTGCAGGGACACAGAAGCCACGTCCACGCCACGTGTGTGGCTCCAAACACACAGCAGCAAGTGTGCAAATTCTCCTGACCATCACCTTGCCGAATATTCCCGGACTGGAGCGAGACCGAAGCCTGTGGCTTGAACCCGGAGCCGGCCTGGGCAGAGGTCCTGGGTCACCAAACGTGTTTGTGGAGTTCACCATGGGCAGAAGGACAGTGACTGCAGAAGAAGCGGTGACCGAGATACCCCAGACCTGTGCTTGGGTGGGAAGTGGTGACACGAGTGACTCGCTCCAGGCTCGTGGGGACGTTAGAGATGTCCGTTCTCCTTCTTCCCTCTTCTTCTGTACGTGCAACCTGACGGTAGGGTGGCATCCTGCCCTGCTCCCGTCACCTCCTCAAACCCCTTTCCCTGGGGATCCTGCCCCCCTTCCTTGCCACCAAGTCGCCTTCTGTCCCTCCTTCCACTGCAGAGGGGACAAGGTTCACGCAGAGGAGACACTTTCCTGCCTTTCCCCAGCTCAGGAGCACAGACGCTGTTCTGCAGAGGGACCACTCGGGTCTCGCTGCCCCAGCGGGGGAGTTTCCATTTGGCCCAGGGTCGGAGGCAGCCGGAGGGGTCCCGTGGTGTGGTCGAGCTCCCGGAGCTGTAGGTGAGTCCTGACTTCAGGCCTTAAAGTGCCCGTCGCTCCAGCAAAACACAGAAGCAAAGACTAAAACAGAGAGCCCTTGTCAAGGGTATTGCCTCATCCAAGTCCTGCCAAGCTCAGGAGCCGTGTTTCTAACAGAGAAGCCAACCACTGGAAACAAAAATAAAATGTTCCTTTTCTGTAGCTTTTAGAGGATATAGCTGGGAAAAGAAGAAAAAAACAAACAAACAAAAAAACCAACAAAAAAAAAAAAGGAGATTGTCTCTCTTCCCCTTGTCAAAATCATCAGTAGCTAAGTCAGGGAAAAAAAAACAAACAAACAAAAAAAAAGCCCAAAAAACCAAAACGTTCAAGTTACGGGTTGCAGCAGCAGCAGCCAACACGAAACATTCAAGTCGATAATTTCACTATGTACATTGTGGGTGCGACACGGCCCTGCCCCGCTGGGACTCCCTCCTCCGGCGCCGCTGCCACCGGCCGGGTCTCCGCTATCTGATCCGCTTCTCCACCGAGTACACCGAGATGTAGTAGTCGTTGCTCCCGACGGCCAGGTGCGGCTGCGGAGAGAGAGAGAGAGAGCACGCGGGGACAAAACCCACGGGTGTCAGGCAGTAACCGGGAGGCGCTCGTGGCCGTGATGCCCAGATGCTCCAAAGCCCTGAAGTGCATCTGCCAACGCAGCTCTGACGACGTTCCTGCCAGCACCCACCTCGTCTCCCCGAGTTATGTCCCCATTTCAGCCAGAGGGAAAAATGATGGTGACCGTTAGCTGCCAACCGCTAACATAATTTTCGTAAATGGCTGCAAATCTGCTAGTTAGGGACAGTCGCCTGGACCGAAAATTAGCATTTAGGAGCAGTTGCCTGGGCTGAGAATGAGCATTCCCTGCGCTGGGCAGCCCAGGAGCAATCCCACCGCGGGGACTCGGGTTGGACAGGGCTTTGGCTGCTTATTTAAAGAGCAAAATGTTCCCAGTGATCACCCTCTCCCTTCTCTGTTCCCCCAAACTGTAGGACAGCAAAACTGCTGTTCAGCTTTGTGCAAAGCCGCTTTTCAAATCGCAGGAGGAGACGAGTTTTCCTTTAACCGTCCCGACTTTAGGATGTAAAACCACAGGTAAGGGCGGCAGGAACTGCCTGCCCCCTCCCTGCCCCTCTGATGGAGATCTCAGCCCAGCTCCGCGCTCCCCTCCTCTCCCCCCGGCCCTTTACCATTCCCACCACTCCCTCCCATTACGTGTTAAATATTTGTGTTCTGATCCACAGGTTTCTAAAATAACTCTCTGTCTAAATGCCTTCTTTAACCTCCTCCTGCTCTTCCTATCCGCTCACGTCCTTTTCTTAGGCTTTCAGCCTCTTTCATTTATTCTCATCTCCGGGTGAGCAGAAGCCCATAATGCAGATGGGCACCTGCCTCCTAATTAAGCAGCAACCAGATTCTCTCTCTAATGACTACCGCAGAGCCACCTCAGCTGTGACATATTCCAAAATTTCCTTTTTACTCTGATTAACTCTAGACTTTATCACTTATGCCTTTAATTTTTGCAGTTCTCTCCTTTTTTCTGATGCGGTTTTCCTGCCGCACAGCATCAGGTCCTCCCAACGCCTGACGTAAGGCAGAGGAAAAGCAGCCCCAGGGACACAAGGGTGAGCCCGTTCTCCGCAGGAGAAGAGCCACGGAATAAATAAGAATGTAAAACTTCACGTGCTGAAAGTGAGAGGCTGCTCCTCCCCACTCAGTTCTGGATAAATTCACCTGGGACAACGAGCTAAGCCAGGCTGCGGTCCTGGAGCGATGGGATGGGAACAGGACACCAAGCTGATCCACAAGCAACAAGGGCTCAGCCATTGGCAGCCCTGTTCCCACCATAAACCAGCAGCACTGGTGGCATGGCCAGTGTGGTCCTCTGGACAGCCTGGAGGACAAGTCCTGAAGGACCCAGGTGAAGGTGATGAGGGGCCTGGAGCATCTCCCTTACAAGGAACGGCTGAGGGACTTGGGGCTTTTTAGTCTGGAGAAGAGAAGGCTGAGGGGGGATCTGATCAACACCTATAAATACTTCAAGGGTGGGTGTCAGGAGGATGGGGCTGGTCTTTTCTCAGTGGTGCCCAGGCACAGGACAAGATGTAACAGGCACAAACTTGACCATAAGAAGTTCCATCTAAACATGAGGAGGAACTTCTTTCCTGTGAGGGTGGCAGAGCCCTGGAAGAGGCTGCCCAGGGAGGTGGTGGGGTCTCCTTCTCTGGAGACATTCAAACCCCCCTGGACACGTTCCTGTGGGACCTGCTCTGGCAGGGGGTTGGAGGAGATGATCTCCAGAGGTCCCTTCCAACCCCATAGCATTCTGTGATTCTGTGACCCATGGCTCAGAGCATCCTCAGAAGGACCAGTCTGCGCCAGAGGAGTCTCTGAGCCTTTCTCTTTTCCAACATGGACATTAACTAAGAAATGTGAATTCCCAAATCCAAGAGGAGAGAATACAGACCCAGTGCGGATGGAAGGCCAGGCAGCTGATGGCTCCGACTCTCTGTCCCATAAAACCATCGTAGTATTTGATGTTGTTGATCAGCTCCCCGTTTCCGTTGTAGATTGCAGTGAACTGATTCATTGAGCCACTGGAAGGGAACCAAGAGAACACGGTGTCACCGAGGAAGCTGTGGTAACGACGACACTGCTGCCTTCAGCCCCCTTTCCAGCCGTGTCAACCCCAGCTGCTCATCAGACTGTGTGTGATGGTTTCTTACAAGTGGGGAAACCGACTCTGAGCCATGGCAACCTCCATGCAGGGCTTCACAGCCAGGCTGGAACCACGGCTACCTCTTCCACCCAGACAGAAAACACCAAGAGCTGATGCCCACCGGCACCGGCAGCAGGTCCCCCAACCACCCCCAGGGTACGTGGCCCTGGAGCAGCTGCTGGTCCCCTCTCAGAGCCCAAAAATCCACACGCTGACTTTGCATGGGGGCCTGGCATAGGGGTGCAAGACCATACACCATCAGTTTAAGTCACCAGTGCAGAGGTCTTATCCCCCATGCAGGGGATAAGAAGCTGGACTGTCTGAGTGAGGTTTAAACAAACAACAAAACCAAAAAAACAACCCTGAATGACATCTGCAGAGACAAACTGACCTCTCTGTCCACTCCAGGGGTGCAAGAGATGAAAGCAGAACTCACCATGCGAAGAGGTTGGCTTGGGGGTGAATGTCCAGGGCCGTCAGCCCTTTGACTATCTGAAGGACCTTCATGGACTCTGGCATCCGGGGGTCAAAGAACCGCACGTCTCCATTTACGCTGCCAAGACAGGAGTTCCACGGTGTCAGGCTGTACCCAAAACCAGACCCCAAAGCCCAAGAACTCAAACCTTCTGCCTGTCCGTGAGCCGACCGCTTTGATAGGAAACCAGGATAGAGAAGACATGGGCCTTTGACTTCTCCATCAGCAGGGCTGAATTCCCACCCATGTCCATGATCTTTGGTGGCCTCCACAACGCATCAAGAGCTGTGCAAACGGCTCTGCCCTCAGGAGTGCTCCATCATTACTTTCATTGCTACAGCTCAGTTCTGAGTGTAAGTGCCTTTACCCATGTCATACCCAATACCCCGAGCTGCGTGTCAGACCCGAGCTCCTCCTCCTTTTCACAGCAGGGAATTGTATTAGAAACCTCCAGCCAGATGGGATGTGCTGGGACCATCCCTGATGCCAAATGCCTGGGCACAGATGCACAAGTCCCCGCTGTCCAAAGCGCTCTGTGGACCAGGTGTAACGAACTCTGCGAGTGCTCGGGGGACGTGTCCATCCTGTTAATGACTTCATCAGGGAACAGGGGGTGGGGAGAGCCACAGCAGCAGGGGCAAGATACTGTGCTTGGTAGATCAAGCACCTTTCAGACACAAATGATTTCTTTTTGCTAAGTGGTCCCTCTCCCTGTCTTTCTTGAACTGGGGAACCCAGAACTGGAGCACTGTGTCTGAAGTTCAAGGACAGGGAACTCCTGGGGAGGGTACAGCAAAGGGCTATGAAGATGATTAGGGGACTAGAACATCTCCCTTACGAGGAAAGGCTGAGGGACTTGGGGCTTTTTAGTCTGGAGAAGAGAAGGCTGAGGGGGGATCTGATCAACACCTATAAATACTTCAAGGGTGGGTGTCAGGAGGATGGGACCAGGCTTTTCTCAGTGGTGCCCAGGGACAGGACAAGAGGAAATGGGCACAAACTTGACCATAAGAAGTTCCATCTAAACATGAGGAGCAACTTCTTTCCTGTGAGGGTGGTAGAGCCCTGGCAGAGGCTGCCCAGAGACGTGGTGGAGTCTCCGTCTCTGGAGACATTCAAACTCCCCTGGACATGTTCCTGTGAGACCTGCTCTGGGTGGACCTGCTCTGGCAGGGGGTTGGAGGAGATGATCTCCAGAGGTCCCTTCCAACCCCATAGCATTCTGTGATTCTATGAAATACACCAGTAGAATCGCATCTGTTAGATGTGAAGAGGGGACATTGTCTCCTACAGCCCTGGAGCCAAGGGGTGGAGATTCTGGTACCTCTGCTCTTCGGAGCTCCTTGTAAGAGACCGATCCATTGGTGTCCAGAAAGCCAAACTGAAAAGTCTCTTACGGAAACTAAATCCAAAATCAACTAATCTGATCTTACTCTGCTGGCAGCAGAAGTAGGGCTTTTGGCACCATGACTTTTAAAGCGTTATTTTACCCAGGTCACTGTAAAACTGTGACTCGCCCTACGCAGTTAAGAACAATGGAAGCACGAAGAAGCATATTGCCTTTAGTTTCTTTACCTCTGGAATATCTAGATACTGATCAAAAGGTTGTTATACAGGACTACTTATATCATAATAAGAAGCTGCTACTCCAGCTGTCACATAATTAAATTCACGACAAATTAAACTTGAGATTGATTTAGATCCTAGAGACTAGATGAAAATATTGTTTGAGAGAGATCAAATTCATTTACAGCTTTGAACCTTTAATAGGACTTGAAAATGGTTCTGGATGTAGTGGAAGACCAGGCAAGAGCTTTGAAATGGATGCGAAGTTCTGTGATGAGGGACTACACGGGAAAACACACCTCCAGCTGAAGAATAAGAGGCACCAAGGAGCCAACAACAGCTAAGCTACTGAATCAGGATATCCCATAAGTATTTGAGAACCACAGGACCCAGAGTCACCCTCCCATGTCACAAACTCCTGCCTCTGGTTCGTGGAGGTTCAGAGAACTGAGAACTGCTCTACAAGCCACACAACGCCTTCAGGTTTCTCAGAAAATAGCCAGACCTCGCTACGTCCCAACGTTTGTTCTTCTTGGATCTTGCCATCAACTGGGGGAAACTGGGAGCGAGGAGGGGTGTCTCAACGAACTGAGTCTCTCTGGGATGAGACCAGACCTGTCTTTGGAAGTACAACGCTTTCTCACACCCCTTCAACCCCGAGAGAAAGCACCATGTGCTGAGAAGGGCACTGAGGAGAGGGGAAGGACCAGCCTTCAGACACGGGCTGGCCAAGCGCACGGGCCTGACCCCCGGGACTGCGGAAGGAGATTACAGAAAGGAAGATTAAAAACTCTAATATGTGAGCTCGACAAATCTGGCAGCTGCATCACATAATCCCCTTTCTGAAAATCTTAATACATTTTTGCTGGCCCATCCCCCACCTCAGGAACATCGTGAATCCCAGAAAATGATGTTTTGTTTTCACTTTGTAATCAAGAAAAAGAGCCTCTTTGCGTGCAAACAGTGGCTTTGTGACAATAAATTATATTCTGCTGTTCTTTAATGGCCAAATAAGTATATGCTGCTCTCTCTGCAGTATTTACCATGCAGCAGAAATGGATTTATGTGTAGAAAATTGCTAGACAGCAAAGTAATCCTGCACAGCAATATGCCCAACAGATGCAACATCAACCTTCCTTCTCCTGTTCTCTCGCAAATGACCCCACGGAGACGTTGGCAATAAAGAACAGCCATAAGATATACTATATCTAGCTTAGGCTTCTGGTTCACTCCGTTCCTCCCTCACACGCCTCGTGACAGTGATTTCAGCAAAGACGCCTCTCTTGTTTACTCTCAGACCTCACTAACGGGCTTCCAAGGAAAGCTTCCCATTTCCTTTTGCCTTCTCTCCACCAAGTTTGGAGCGGGAGGTAATTACCGAAGCAAAATCAAGCTAAAGAACTTTGCCCTCTTAGCTCTTGAAATAAGAGAGGCAGAATTTAAATAGAGAAACAAACTGTGTCCAGGAGAAAACAGCTCGATGAATAAAATCTGTTTTACCTGACGCTCATGATGTTGCCCTCGGGATGTTTCTGCAGATAGGCTTTCACCACCCAGGCCGTGTGCTCTCGGTAGGTCATGACGCGGCTGAGGAACAAGCAGAGAGAGGTTTTGAAGGGAGGGAGGGAGGTGGGAAGGTGCAGATCCCCCGAGCCCGGGCAGGAGGGGTAGTTACCATTCACTGAGAGCCATCCTCCTGTCGAACACGCGGATGGAGCCGTCCCCCAGCCCCGCCACGATTAACGACCGGTGAGAATCACAGGAGAGGCTGGTGACACAGCTGTCAGCCCCGGTGGGGATGTCCTGAGGAGAAGGCACACAAAACCCAAGCTCTAGTTACCATTAATGGAGTCCAGTTCTTTCAGTTTACTTTTATTTTTCACTTTATTTTTTTTAAACACGTGGCTCTCTCCCTCCTTTCCCCATCAGGACCACCATAAGGATCTGCAGAGCCCCGGGGCGTCTTGGGGACAGGCCCACGGGACCGAGTGTGACCTTGCCCTTGGCCATGGAGAGCCCAGCCCAGCAGCTCCAGTGCTCCTGAACAACGTCAGAGCGGACGCCAGAGCCCTGGACAACACACGGAGCTGCTGGACAACACAGCCCTGGAGCATCACTTACGCAGGACACAGCCAGGCAGTGCTGTGCCACCTAAAGTCCCCGCTGCGGGACACGTGACGAGCGGATTCAGGTTATCTCATTAGAGGCCAGACACTGTGTGTATTAAAAAAAAAAAAAAAAAAAAAGACATGGAAAAAGAAGAGCGGAGCTGCAAGGGCAGCCGTGCTGGGAAAAGTGTGTGCTTAACTCCAAGGCTGCCCCTTTCCTTTTTTTAACTCGCTATAAGGGAAAGAATTGCTTGGGATAACGCCTGCTTACTCCTGTCCTGAGGAAAACACATTTCAATGAAAACAGGTGAAAACTAAGCAATGCTGCAAGAGCAGGATAGCAAGCGGGAGGCAGACCAGGACTGCCTTCGCTCAGTTCACACCTCGCTCCTATTTTATTTATTATTACGCTCCAGTGGCCGAGATTGTGGGGGTCTTTTGTGTGTGTACGGTTGGAGTCGGTGATCTCAGAGGTCCTTTCCAACTATGAAGATGATGTGATTCTGTGATTTTTGCCTCTGTGCGGATTCACCGTCCCTTGCCGCTCCCCGCCCCGACCCGGGCTGAGCCGAGGGGCTGGGGGCAGGTCCAGGCAGCCCCCCCCTCAAGCCCAGGCCCTGCCTTTGAAGCAGGAACAATCAGCAGAAGTGAAAATGAAGCAGTGGCTGCCTCAGCTGCATCCCCAGCGCTGCCAGGGGTTGGCTTTTTGTAGTTCAAAGCGCGGGGAGGCACCTTGATTAAGGCCGGATTCCAGAGCTCTTTGTGCTGAATCTCAGTTTTTCCCAGTGTTTCTGACTCAGGAAGTTTCAATCACTTGAATTTCACCACAACCAATCTTTGCAATTAAAAGAGAAACCACATGTTTTTCGATACTTTCAGCGCAATCATTAATCATCATCATTGAAAAGACTTTCGCCTCCTGAATTCTGCTGTTCCCTAATTTACATAGAAAAAAATAATATGTGAAAGTAATTAAGATTAACATAGGCTTAATTATCCTGCACTGCAGGGTCAAAGTGTCGCAATTAATGTGCATCCAAGGGTAATTAATTTCTAGAAGCTTTGAAAACCAGTCTTGCTGTTTTCTCCAGCACGGTGACTCCGTTCTTGCGGAGCAGCTGCTTCTCCTTGTAATTCCGGAGCCCCTCTGCGTGGGACGAGCTCCGGGAGGGAGGAGGAGACGGGGCCAAACACGCCGACGTTACCTGGACTTTCATCTCCCGATCGGTGTCCCAGATCCGGATTATCCTCACGTCTCCCGATGTCATCAGGAGCCCGGTTTCTTGTTCCCAGTCGACCACCATTCCTGCTCCTAAGAGAAAACACAGGCAGGGCGTGAAAATTAACCTCTGCGTCAGCAACAGGCAGAGCTGCGCTAATTAGAACAGCAGCTTTGGTGGCCTCACGCTACGGGAACTAGCGTTATTAGAGGAAATATAAAATGACATGCAAACACATCCATACATCCTCCAAATGGGATCAATCAGCTGGTCCCGGATTTGAGTCCAAAACACATCTCTGACCCCTTGGCTACGTTAAGTGCTGAGAAAAGCCAAGGTGCAGGGGGATACAGCCTTCCAGGGACACTGCCGGGCTGCGGGGGACTTCTAAGGGAATCTTAATAAATTATTCACCGCTTGATGAGAACACCGGATTAAACGATGACTGGAGTAGACTAAACTGGTGCCATCTCACAGGGCAAGTCCTGAGAGCCTCCGGATTACCAGGATTCCTCATTCTAATAGAAACACGTGGCTAAGGGGAGATGTTTCTAAACAAGGAATAGCAAAATCATTGCTGTGAGATGTTGAATTAAAGGGCTTGGTAGGAGTAAAAAGCAATTTGCTCTACAGCCAGATAAGGAAGGGAACACTCTGCAATTACAGCAGCTAAAATACATTTACAAGAGCTTTTGCTCCTCGTCTTTGAGGGCACAAACTGATTGTGAGGTGAAGTTCAGAGAAACGTCCCATCCACGCTGCCAGAGAATTACAAGGGGTTTTCTATCCCCAAAACACCTGACCCGGGCACTGCACAGGGACAGGCTGGGACCTGCCCGAGCTCAGGAATCCTGCTGGTCCAGCAACTCCCAGAGAAGAGTCAGCACGTGTCACCTCCTGTCCCAGCTGGGGGATGCCATGTCCGAAAGCCACGGGGCGAGCTGGCTCTCCTCGGCACAGAGCGCACGAGCATCACAACTAACCAGAGACTGGGACCTGGGAAACAGCTGGGAATGAACCCCCTGATTCTGCGGGGAAACCTCTGAGGAACAACCCTTGTACATTTAATTAGAAGGGACTCCTTTGTACCCGCGTTCCGCCTCCACAGTGCAGAAACCTTTTGCTTAAAGCCGAGCTGCACACCAATTAGCTTTTGCTTTTCATGCTGCAAAGGCTCACCGACCCCAAACCTGTGGGTTTTTCCAGGGAGACTCTTATTCATACATTAAAAACACAAACAAAAAAATGCCAGGAGCTTACACGAGGGAACCACACAGAAGCTGTGGTTTTGGGGGTTGTTTTCACCTGGAGGGCAGGGATGTCCCCGGCGGGGGCAGACGCAGCATCCTCATTCTCCTCCACCCCAAACCCAGGAGTATTTTCCAGCCCCACGAGGCTGGAGCCGAGTGCCCCGCAATGAGCCAGGGCTACTGCTCCCGGCTGGCAGCAGCCACGAGCCCTGGGCTGCCACAGCACAAACACTCAAAGGACAAACTGGCTGGTCCAGAAGGTACAAATGTGAATTTGTCTCAATTTACTGCTAGGAATTAGCCCCAGCAGGGAATTTAAACCTACCCCAACACCCTCTTTGTCACCAAAGGGTCATAAGTACTTTTTACCAAACACCTTTACAGGGCACGGAGGAAACAACAGAGGCACCCTATAAACACCGCGGTTTTTTTGATGATGAAACGACCTTGTTTTGCACAGATCCAGAGAGAACATTTTGCCCATCTCCCCTTCCTGAGCACTGTGTCCCAGCCGGTCCCTGGTCTCACTGCATCCCGCTGAGAAGATGGCTGAGGGTTACTGACAGCCCATCATCCTACCACGGGAAACTCGGGACACCGGGCTACGCCGAGAGCTCGTGTCTTCATCTCCCCAGTCAAATTGATGGTTCCTCCAGAGCACCCGGCAGCTCGGAAGGCTGCTAGAGATCGGCGGCAAGCAAGCAGGCAGTGATTTAGATGATAAACATCACCGAAGCGTTTTCATTTGTCATCCTGTTTATGGCCCGTGTGACAAGACAAACCTGGCAGGCCGAGATGGATATTGCCATTACCATCGCTGATGGGCTTAAGCAGGCGATGTGCTCTTAGGCAGCGCTAAAGCTCCCCATTTCCCAGTCACATTCCCCAGTTTGAAGACACCATTTTCCTTCGGTCTGATCAATAACAACAAGTCCCCAGCCTGCTGCGGTCCCAGGGGTCTTTTCTGCGGAGGGGGACGGTGCATTCGAGCGATGACTGGCCTTTGGGTGCTCCTCCTGGTGTGTCCGTGGGGAATTCAAGCACCGAGGATGTTCAGTGATGCCATCTAGGAGGCCAGGGAAAGTTTCATCGAGGGAAGAAGCTCCAGAGGGTCTCACTTTATGTAAAATGGCACAGAGATGTCCCATGAGAGATGGCTGGATGGAGAGGAGAAGGACTCACCCGGAGCAGGAGCTGGCAGAGCCCAGGTGGAGAGAAAGGAGGGGGACGGTGTTGGTGCACAGTGTGGCTCCTGCCTTCCTTACAAAACACCCATAGTCCATGTCAGCGATAACCGCCGCTCTCTGGGAGAGGGAAGTGCAGCATTTTGATCATCCCGTAACAAGGGATCTTCCCTTTCTTTCATGAGCCGTCTTACTCTCTCAAAAAAATATGAAATATCATTTTTGCTGGTTCTGGTGCACCGTGCCGGCGGTGGAGGGGGCACTCACAGAGTGCTCATCCTGCATCACACAATGTGGCATCGGAAACGACAAGAGTATCTGCATAAAAGCCACCGCCGAGGAGAATTCCTGGCCCCTTCCTGCTGGGAGATGGGGCCGGCTCCATCCCCAGCCCGGTCCCCGCTGCGGGGTCCCACCGTGATGAGCACCGGGGGGTCCGATCCGGCTGAAAGGGGGAAAGGGGACCCCAGGATGTGGGAAACAGGAATTCAAATGTGTCTGAAAAGAGGAAAAGCCTTTGCACGTAAATTGAAGTCGTTCATACACACGGAAGAGGGAAGGAAAAGCTTCCTCCAACTGTGAAATGCTAAATCCGAAGACGACTCTCGCAGCGCGAAATGAGACATAAATAGCTGAACTATTTCTATGTACGAGTAAACGTTTTCATGGTGGAAATGATACAGTATTGGCTCGTGTTTGTATGTTAAATTCCTAGTATTTCGGGACGAGAAGTAAACGTGGGACTTAATACTAATTATCATTTCCTTTTTAATTAACAGAGGTCCTTCTGCAGGATGTTACAACCGAGACTGCAGCTCACCTGCTGGGGTTTGGCTCCTGGGTTTGGCACCGAAGATGCTTCTCAGCTTCATCCTGGCAAAAAAAGGCAACGTGCTCTGCGGAGCCGGGCCAGCTCAGCTCCTGCCTGGGCCACGAAACCCAGATCTGTGTTACCCACCACCAGCTCCGAGCTCCCACCTCCGGCCAGGAAGGGAGCAAACAGGGGCCGTGACACTGATGGAACCATCCGACAGAGGCCAGGAGAGAAACCGTGGTACCCTCAGAAGCCAATGAAGTGCAGAAACAGGCGTCCTGGCAATAGGCTTCTTTTAATGCATCATTAGGCAAGATGACAATTTTCCCATAAGGAATGGTGTGTTCTCAGGTAATGAGCAAGAAATCTTCCACAGCTCAGGAAAATACTTTTTTTTTTTTTTCTTTTTTTTAAGGTTTGGGGGCTTTTTTTCATTTGTTGCTTTGTTTTTGAGTCTTTCAACATGAGAACTTGCAGCTCTGGGTGACACGAGTTTCTAGACGAGGCAACAGGTACCAACAGCCGTTCTTGAAGCTGTAACCTGTTCCCTCAGGATTGCCCCCCTGAGCAACAGATATTCATCTGGATGGGATATTTATTGACATTTATAGAGGAAACTAACACCGGTGTTGAAAGGAGCTGCATTCCAAGTGGGGTTGCACTTATTTTTAACATCACTGGAACCTGGCCAACCCGTACTTGGCATTTCAATGAAATCAGGAATACCTGCACAGAACAACCATATAAAAGCATCTCGGATTCTGACTGATGATTTTTTAATCAGGGGCCCTCCTGGTTGAGCAACGAGGCGCATCACTGTTTTAATTTCCAGGAAGCAGTGGGAGGGTTGGATGACCTCACTCATCATTAATTTCTACAACATCCTTTCAAAAAGTGTCGCTCTTCTTCTGCCAAGGACTATGCGCAGCAAGGGAGGGGAGTAGCTGTGATGCTGGGAATCCAATTAAAAGAGCACAAACCCCTGGAGCTGCAACTTCTCCAATTATTTTATTGCCATTAGAAAAAAAATCTGACCAGAAATAAGGTGCTTCTCCCAAACTTCTTATTCCTAAAGGACAAGATACCAACCCCTGGGAAAACGTGGGAAGGCTCATTCTACTTTTCTCTCTCCCTCTTCTTCTGCTCTGTTGGGTTGGGATCGTTTGATCGGCTCCTTTTGCAGGTCAGAGCCTTCCCTCTGTCGCAAGGAGCCCCAAGCAGCTCCTCAGGAACGTTTCCTCCCAATCCACTGATAACTTTTATTTCTAAGCCGGTGCCGAGGTGTCTCTGCCCATCTCCCATGGGAATTGCTGACCGGCAGAGCCAAGCACGTTCAAAGCAGAGCCGAGCCCCCAGAGGCCGAGGGCCTGTTTTTCTGCAGAGCAGGTATTTATTTGACGTCTTTCGCTTTGTTTCGGAAGCCCCAGGAGAGCAGGGAGGAAGCAGGGAACTGCCAAATACGTGCTTATTTTTTTTTCCTCGCTTGGCATCAGTGTGCATTTTCTCGAGGTAAGACAGATTATGGGCCGTTTACACACCGGCACCAACGGCCCTCGGGAGGCAGCGAGGGATGGAGGTGGGCACAGGTCAGATGCACATTCTCTCGTTAACACCCTCCCCTTCCTCTCGCACGGTCCGTCATGCTGAGGGGGGGCGACGCCGGGACCCCCCCCGGGGAGCTCTGATGGGGCAGGGGGTCAAGGCAAGACATCTCCGGGCTCCTGCTCGGCTGCCTTCGTGCTGCTGCCTGTGTTCCCTGTGGACCCCCCCCGTGCCCACCCCGACTGCAGGGGCTCCTGGGCGGACCTGAGCAGTGGCCTGATACGACCTGGACCATTAAACAGTTGGTTTTCCTCTAATTCACCACGGATCTGCACTTCAGCACTGCCTGGTGACCCCCCGCCTGCAACCAGCACCCAGCAACGCCGGAGCGAAGGGACAGCCCCTGTCTTTCTTTCAGTAAAAATTCCTCGCAGAAGCCCAGGCGACGAGAACAGATTTTCTGTGCTTTAGTGGCAAAACGAGTATATTTTATCTAAATATCGCTGACGTATTTTGCCGTCAGGCAAACAGCTCATCTCCTGCATTTTTTAAGGGCTTCTTCAGTGGGAGAGAAGGAATCCTTTTTGCTGCGTTTTTCACCGGGAGAACACCCGGCCAGAAAATGCTGGTGGATGCTTCTTATCGATTGGCAGTTATTTGTGAGCTCGGGACGGAGCGCGGCTGCTCGGCATCAGCCGTATCGATCCGGCGAGGCAGGGGCTGGGATTTCCTTAAACGCTTCCGATGCCCCGTTTACGGAGCGGGGAATTCCCCGCAGCCAAGTCTTGCTAATTTTAGCCTTTCCGTTTGCCGGTGCCCGGCAGCTGACGGCAACGCATCAGCGCTGCTGATTCCTGTCCCAGGGCTCTGCCTCCCGACAGCGAGAGAGAGAGAGAGAGATTTGCAAAGACCTCGAGCTACTGTAGCTCTGAATCACACCCCACCGCAATCATCTTCGTCCTCTTCATCATGACAGCTCTCATCGCTCAGCAAATATTACTAATTGATGAATAACCCAGGATGACGACGTCGACACTCACACCCACGGACGCACGCACGCACACACAGAGATGCCCTGGCACATTCACCATCTGTTTCCCCCGGAGACCTCGGCTCTGGAGCGGAGCGGACTCCGTGCCGTCCTGCCTGCTACAGATGGAATTGGAGAGTCCATTTACCTTCCTTCCACGTGAAAGAACAGAATTTGTAAAATTCATTAGGCATATCCTTGGCCAGAAGTCCACTATTCTAAGCCTCCTGGGACAGATTCATCAGCTTCTCCTTTTCACATGATCTTTACAGCGAAAGCGCGTTACAAATAAACCCCAGTGAACACATTAGCGTGACAGCGGTTCACATCTGGAACCTGTGGGTCAACCCCTTTTGCCCAGCGATGCTTTGAAATCTTCCTGGAAGGAAAGTCTGGTCCATCCCCTCCCAAACCTCCCCTCGCTGTGGGAAGCTGAGGGTCTGCCATGGAGCTGCCCTTCCCCTAAGCCCCTCTCACGGCTCCACGGACAGACACCAGGCAAGGAATGGGGAAAGGTGGGAGCAGCAAAGCTTTCCAGGAACCACAAGGAACCCAGCAGTCACTCAAACAATGCCAAAAAATCCAACCAAGCAACCAAACAACCCGCGGGCAGACGAGGAGATCCTTCCTTCCCTCCCAGCTGACCGTAGGTAACAGAAAGAGAGCACTCACCTCCCTGTTTACTTCTGTCAAGATAGATTGAAACCCTTCGGGCCAGACCTGTGAGAAGACAGGGATTTAAGGGGTTGATGCTAAGGGTAAGTTGGTCAGCCAGAGCAAAAATCAATCTTAAAAACGGATTAGAAAAAGCAACTCAAAATTAAAGGAAAGAAGGTAACAGAGAAGCAGAAGCAGGAAGAGCAGGCACTAGTTCAACCACAGCGTTCCCTGGGAAGCCATCAACGGTGGCACTTGTCATGTGTGAAGGGAGGATTCTGGCTGGCTGACAACAGCACAGATTTGACATTTCTTCTTCAACAAGGAGACTTATCCTTTGCATGATCTGGTCCCTGTTCCGAAGCGAAAGGCATCAGGAAGCGGCAGATGGAAATGCAGATAATGGATGGCATCTGTGCAAACCAAAGCAAGCCCAGCACAGGAGGCTCCTACCCTGGAAAGTCTGGGCTCCCCACAGTGAGGGACTGGGGTTCAGGGGACGGAGAGACTCTAATGAGCACCCAGAGAGCACCAACAACCTACGGGTGCTCCATTTAAACAACCCATAATTTGGCCACAGCCACAGCCAGGTCTCTGGCCCTGGGGCAGTGAGGGAGCCCGGTGGCCACGGGGCACCTGGGGACAACCCTGAAAAATCTTACACCGGGAGCTCCAGATATGCAGGAAGAGACGGAGCTGAGCCCTTTGGTCCTCCCCTGGACCCCTTTAGAAGGATAAACCGGTTTTCTTTGCTGAACTGGAGAAGGGAAAACAGCGCAGGCATCTGCAGCGAGCACAGGGAGCTGGGGAGGGATGGGCTGAGCAGACGGCGGCTGCTAATTGGGAAGCAGCTGGTTACACTTCCGTGTTTTTCCAAATTCCAGGACTGTACTGCTTTAAAGGGCAAAGCCATTCTGACCGGGGAACCGTGGCTTGTTTCCCTTTGTCACAAAGAACCAGTACACACATGGTAGTTCTGTTCAGAGACACCAGCGTGGCCAGTGCTGCAGGAGCCCACCGGAGCACAGGGGACCCAGCAGCCGGAATTCCGAGCTCTCCCGCGGGCACCAGGCGATGGGTCCAGGCTGCTCCGGAGCTCGCAGCGCCCGCAGCCTTCACACACCCTCCTCTCTAGAAATTGCCACAATTCCCAAAGCCTCCTGCTGTGAGATCACAGCTTCAGAGCACGTCAGGTTTATGTTCTTCCTACGCTGCTCAATAGAAAATGCTTAGTTTTTCCTACACCTTTTGGAACACCAGACTTTAACAACAGGCTTTTTGCCTCTTTCTCTGCCCTGGGGATTCCCAGGCACTGCCTTTCGCTGCTGCTCCTGGTACCAACGCTGCTTTAAACACCCCGATTTTGACCAAAAAGGACTTTATTGGTGCATCATGAGAGCAGATCTAAACAAGATCAAAGTTAACAGATCTCACACTGGAAAAAAGTGGGTGTCCACACAGTTTGCCAGTGTTTAAATTAAGACTCGCCTACCCTGAGCCTCAAGTGAGCATGAAGAGCAATGAGCTGGGGCTGAGCTACTCCTGAGCGAGAGCATCCCCACACAGGGGTTTAACACACTGTGTCAGCTCCTGTCTCTCACCTCGGGCTGCAACCACAAGTCCTTTACACAGCGTAAAAGTTCACGTTCTGTGCCTCCCTGGGGTCTGCTCCCTGCTCTCAGGCAGCCCCTGAGCGTGTGGTTGTTGACCTCCCATTACTTGGACAACCCGGGGATGCTTTTCAAGCTCCCAAGTTATTGGATATTCCTCTCTCCTTCTACAAGTGGGAAAACTGCCTCGAGAAGTCAGTGTTCTGGTTGCTGGCAAGGCAACTATTAAATTTAGAGATGAGTATGACACTGGGGAAAAGGGTGGGAGAGGAGAGAACGAAGTCAATAGCAGGAGCAAACAAACTCCAGTAGAACTCCTGAGCCCTGCAGCTCCAAAGATGCATCTCCAGTTTTATAAGCCAGCGCTGGACCATAACGATGGTCTTGGCAGTGAAAGACAACTGTTCAAGAGAGTTCCAAGCGGACTTGATCCACGTGGCTCTTTTGAAGTGACTACAATCTCTTTCTCTCTCCACAAAGCAAAGAAATCTGTCCTTCTTTTCTCCCGAACCTAATTCTATCACTCCAAAGGTGCAACTGGACCCAGACTTCCTAAGACCATCAGGGAAAGACAAGGGCAATAACCCCATAATCTTAAAGAGAACAGACTTAAAAGTTTCAACACTCCTGTTTTGGCAACCATTCAACCCCTACAGCTACATCGGCTCTTGCCTCAGCTCTTGCCCTATTTTCAACGCCAAACACCGACGCCTACAGCCCTTTCTTCTGCACCAAAGGCCTGCAGAGAGGAGGGCACAACCAGCCAGTGCTGTGCCCTGATTCAGTGACAGGGAAAGTCAGGCAGGAAAATGGCATCAGCCTGAAGGAGCTCCATCGACACTTGTCTGCATCCTCCTGGAACGTGACCGATGACGCAGCAAGAAGCCGATGATCTGGGGGAGCTCCCCGGTGTTTGGGGGAGTCCGTTGCCAGCGCCAAGAAGGAGAGATCCTAAATTCAGGAATGGCCAACACTGACCTTCAGGAAAGCTGGCGTTGACAAGAAAGAAATACGGACCAACTGAATGACACTACAAAGGACAACTTGAGAAGGCTTCTGGACGTTTCCTCTCCACCTAAGGAGATTCAGGTTTTTCACCACTTGGTGCATCACCACTGGTTTCCTCCTGCTTTTACTGACACCTCTGCAAAGAGCAGGTTTTGACCACAGCAATTTTCTCAGTGTGCTGCAAACTTCCAGCAGCTTCTAATCAGTTTTGTGCAATTACCGCAGCGAGACACAGAGCCGAAAGTTCCCTCAGATACAGTTCCTCTGCCCTAAAACATCAGAGATGAACCATGAGGCGTTAAGGAAAACATAACAGATAGGAGCTCAACAAGGCAGCGCCAGTAAAATGCAATGAATAGCTGAGAGAGCTTTGTCAGACTCCTGTGATGAACCACATCAGCTCAGAAATGAGAACTGTCATTTTTTAAGGTCAGGATGAATTATGATGGTCGTCTCATCTGACCTCCTGCATAGCACAAGCCTCACCCAGCAATTCCTGTATCAATCCCCCAGCGCTGATTGAACTACCCCACATTTAGAAGAACTTGTAGCCTTGATTAAAAATACTCAAGTGACAGAGAATTACATTAGAGCATTAGTACATCACCAGGTCTTGGAAGGACGGGATGTCCACCTCCTTTAATGTCCTAAAACAGACTTCAGGGTTACTCAAACTGCTCTTCTGGCTTCACCCTGTGTATGGCTGGACACCAGTGCTCCTTTTTACTGCTTTTTCTATCCAACTTTTCTAACATTCCAAGCAGGTCAGTGTCTAACTGTGCTGTCCTTCTGCACGCGCCAGATTTAGACGGCATATTCTCTTGCCACCTCCTGACCCACAATAAACAGTGAAGAATAATTGCCAAAATTTGAGCTCAGGCTAAAGCAGGTCCCAGGTGCAACATGCAAAGCTGTGCGAAGGCTGAGCAGCCCATCAGAAGGAAAGGGGCAAAATGTGAGCTACCACCCAGAGGGCAAGAACAGCCTCCTGCCACGAGGAGCACGGAGCCGGGCAGTGCCCAATTCCACCCTTGTTCCACAGTTCTCTCCTTAGGAACACCGGGAAGAGGAAGGCTCAGGCAAGGCAGCTGCTGTGGAGCTGGTAAAAGACAAGGAGGTTGTACCCATCTGCTCCCCAGCATGAGCCCGCTCTGGCTGGTCCTCAGCGTGTGTGTGTGAGGTTGCCGTGTGGGGCTTTCAGTTTGGTTGGTTTTGCGAGAACTGGAAAACTAATTCCTCGCCAAGGCCTGGCAAGAGGCCATTCCAGAAGGCAGAGACTGTTGAACAAGGATGGTACTGACAGCTGAAGTTGAGAAACCCATTTTACTCTCCCCATCCCTAGAAAAAACCCCACCATCACAGATTAGCCTTATCCCCCCAACAAAACCCACCTCGTGTAGTCGGCAGCATGTCTGACAGCCCCTGCCAAGCAGTTACCATCTCCGGGTTCTTTTCCAGGTCTGCAAAGTTCTTCCACACCCTGATGGCACCGTCATCTTGGGGAGCACAGAAAAAGAGACCACAACACAACGTCACTGCTGATGTGATGCTCATAATCACTTGTGCACAACAAAGAACCGAAGCGGAACTGCAGTCATACAAACTCCAAACCCGAGAGTGTCACCTGAGCTTCATCTTGTTTATTAGAGTTGTTTTTCCTCTCTAACATTACATCCATGAAACCTACAGCATTGTTCTACCGGCAACTGTTCTGGAAGAGCTTAACTCCTTCCCTTTAACACCCGACATTAGATGTCGCTCCATTTCTTTGACCCATTCATTCATTTTCTCTAGGATTCTTCTCTGTCCTCCTTGCTCTTGGTGCCAAGCACCACAGAATACAAGCACCTGCTAAATACAAAATACAACCCCGCTGAAGAAGTTGAATCAAAGCCCAGCCCATCAGCAGCAAATCTTTCAAGAACATCATGTATTTTTTCAATTTGTTCCCCATCTGTGAAACTTTTGTGCTAAGAATCAATAAATGGAAAGGAAAATGTCCTGAAGGCCCTCTCAGCTCCTCTTCCACCTCTCTTAATTATACCCAACCTGTACGTTTCAGCACGGAGTTTGAAAAGCTATTGAAAACCCTCAGACTGACAGGTTTGGAATGGCTCCTTGGGAGAGAAGCAGATCTTACTCACAGCTTCACAGAGCAATGAATGGGGAAAGGGCTCTTCATGCTGCCTTACGCGATGCAACGGGGCATTCGAGAGAACTGACTCCCCTGGGTGAGATACAGGGACCAGAGAGAACTCACAACTATCTGAGAAGTTCAGGGCTTAAAATAAGCCCTGCCTGCTCTAGGCTCAAAACAGCACAAGGAACAGAATTTGATTTTTTCTACTTTGCAGCATCATTTCCTTTTCAGCTCTGGACTGCAGCTTTTAAGCAGGTAAAATCCCGAGGTATCGGGTAGGAGGAGGTTACCACGAACTTGCAATGACAGGTAAAGACCGGGAATGATGTAACAAAGCTGTGATTGGAAATGCTTTCAGCGAGCGTTGGCTTTGTTAGTCATCTGAAAAAGCTTTGCAGCACGCACGTAAGAGATCTCAGTGCTGCCAGAAACAACTTTCAGCTTTGATGCTGGAAATGCCACCTCAGCCCAGAGCAGGCAGGTCCCAGGGGAGGGAAAGCTCAGGCTGGGCCAAATCCAGAGAGGGGAGAGCAGAGCACCGGAACGGCTCCCATGGGCTCCAGTTCTGGAAAGGTCCCCCAGGGCTGCCCTCATTTGTGGGAAAATAGGTAATTTACCTGTAGCAGTGAGCAGCAAGGAGCAGTCCTGTCCATTCAGGTACTCCATGGCTGTGATCCTGGTGTATCGAGGGTTCCCGTTGTGGAAGTAATCCAACTTTTCCCCTTTCTCCCAGTCCCAAAAACTGGGGGAGGAAAAAATAATACCAAGGTCAGTTCTTGGTTCTCTGTGCAAGCTATAAAAGAGATCTACTCACTACAGAGAAACTAAAAATTATATACGCTGGATACCAATTTAATTTTTTTTCTCCTTTGGTATTCAGCATCGTTTTATTAATAATGTACGCCAACCTCCAGTAAAAGAAACAGGATAAAAGCCCAGTTGTAAGTAATTATAGAAATCTGTTGGGATTCCCTTGCAGCCCTTTAACCCAGCACCTCCCATGGGAAAGGACTCGCTGCCTGGTGCCCCCATGGCCCTGAGCTCTGGGGGTGCTCTGCTGTGTCCCCCCGCCCCAAGAGAGGGAAGGATGGTCACGGAGGGGAGCGGGGAGAAGGAAAGGGGTAAGACAGGGCAGTGCTGCCCCACAACAACCTGCGCTGCAGGGACCCAGGGAGGCTCTTACCAGATGCTGTCTTTGTCGGCCACGGCGATGCAGGGCGTGAAGGGGTGGAACTTCACCACCGAGGGGACGCCCGGGTTCCTGTTGAGGAAGATCTGATCATCCAGCCGGGAAATACCTGCGGGGGGGACAGGAGGCAGCCCTGATCAGAGGGTCCCCAACTTCCCAGTGCCACATGTCACCCTCCTCCTCCCCAGTTCTCACCAACAGAACCCCTGATACTCTCCTCCTTCACGAACCTCCTCAGCCCCCAGTTATCAGAGGCTGACTGTCCCACCACAGTTAGGTCGGCAACTGAAGAGGACGGAGCAAACAAGCACAACCCAGCCCAGAGAAACACCGTTTGGTGTTGACAGAAAAATCAATATTATTTTTTCAAAATAAAAAAAAAAAAAAAAGAAAATACTTTTTTTCAACTTAAAACATAGTATTTCACTTTAGCTTGTGGATTATTCATTCCACATTCCATTTCAGTTCTTTTAAATTTTAGGTTAATTTGCAAATGAAAAACGTATTTTCCACAGAGACAATAAAATGATGGTTGAAGACCTTTCCCACCTTTTCTTTAGCCCAGTTTGCTATTCACTAACAGTTTTGGTACCCCTGACACTGCCATTTTTTGGCACAGGACGAATTCATCACACAAAACCCTAAGCCCAGGAGACATTTACTCAGTTCTAGTTTGTTTTAGAATGCATCCATTTAATCTAATTTTCATTAAAAGACTGTAAGTCTGTTTTAATTCTTTTTAATATTTCACATTTTCATTTTTTTTTAATGAATACTGGCATTTTAGTCGCTCAGGTCAAGCAACTAAATATGAACACTGTCTAGAAAAAGATTTAATGTCTTCAGGCAAGCATGAAAAAATCTCCTTTTTTGTATTCAAGAGGATCTCCCAAGCCATCTCCTGGGCTTCCATTTCATTTCTAGATGGCTCTGGTTCATGATCTCCTGCAGTTTCAAGACATTAAGCTGCCCATTGTGCTGACTGGAGCCCAGCAAACCTCCAGACAGCGAGGTGCTCGTGGGAGGTTGAGCCCTGGGTGGTTCCTCATTCAGTAAATTGTGATTTCCAGCTCGGCGAGCGTCCCCAGAAAGGAACGGCACCCTCTGCCCCGGGACGGTGCCAGGAGAGCAGCTCCCATAAACGCCATCCCCAGGCTCTGCTGATCGAGGCACAACAGCAGGAATAATTCAAGTATGCAAATTCCTGAGGGCATTTCACTGGGCTCGGCTATATTCAAATAAATTCCCGTGCTAAAAGAATTCTAGTCCATATGCCTCATAGAGGCATAAATGTTATAAAACCAGCAATATCAGCTTTCTGGAGAGTGCACACTAATGAGATGTGAATCCAAGGCTCATGAGAGGGAAACGTGTAGGCACACATAAAGCCACGCATACAAGTATTAACAAT
Organism: Calidris pygmaea; assembly: GCA_003697955.1. Classification (NCBI taxonomy): domain Eukaryota; kingdom Metazoa; phylum Chordata; class Aves; order Charadriiformes; family Scolopacidae; genus Calidris; species Calidris pygmaea. The sequence goes on from QJSC01008559.1 coordinate 23,588, forward strand.
ATGATGGGATATAAGGAGTAAGCAATCATTCAGAGAGCTCAGCAGAGCGGGGAACGTGGAAGACATGGTTGAGATATTTTCTGGGCATGGGGAGGGCTGGTTCACCATGATGGCCCTCCAAAGGGTGTCCAACACACGGCAAACCTCTTGAGCCTTCCCGGTCAGACCGCAGCCCTGAAGCTCATCCTACACTATTCTGCCTTCTGTCCCTTTAAAAACCTAACCCACGGCATCCATCCCAACTTTATAGGGCAGGGAGGGAAAGCCCAAATGGTGAATCAATACCATCTGTTAAAGTTCTCTGAATTATTGATTTCAGGCTGAGCGCCCTGGCTCTCGCGGAGGTGCCGGCTGCGGTCGGGTCTGACCTCAGCTGCTGCCCAACAGCCCAGGGGGCTCGGGAGCCAGTACTCGCACTGAAAATCGGATGCTCTGTCAATTCTTGTAAGCAGGGAAGCTGCTTTCACGGCAAGCTCTCTCCTCCCTCAAAGAAGTCATTACTCTTGGGCTCTGGCCGGTCCCGACAGGTTGGCCACGCTCCGGCCGGGCATTCCCATCGGTGACCAACCACCTCGGTTGCTTGTATCACAGCCCTGGGGTGACATTTTCAAAGGGGAAGGCAGACATTTGGCATTTTAAGTGGTTGCTCCCTTGATCTGGTGAACAAACCCAGTAGCTGAGAACGATGAGTGACCCCAGAGCAGCATCTCCTGCCCACGGGAGCACAGAAGCACCATCCCAGTCTGAGGGGCAGTATGGAACCATCATTGATGGGGGTTTTACAGCTCAGTGCCCGGACTAAGCAGCACTGGGAGGCCGAGGGAGCTGCCTGCAGCGTGGGCAGGAAGGACATTGCTCACCCTTCTGGATGATCTTCTGGGCTTGCTTCCTGACACGGGCGTTGCGCAGGAACCGCCACTCTCTCTCCTTGCGGATCTGGCTCTCCAAGTCATGCTCCTCTGGGATCTTTCAGAATATCAACATATTGACAACACAAAACAACAGTAACCATCAAAACTCCATGAATTACCCTTGTAACGCACACTCATACACATGCACATCAGACTAAGCCATAAATTCTTTAGGGCCTCCAGCTTCAGGCAGTAAACAGAGGAGCTCATGGGACCTTATGTTATTAAACACTTGAGCATCTTTCTGATCTAAATCTTCCCCATCATCTGTAATCTCTTCCCCTTTCCTTTTGCTGTCCTATATTTTGTTTTAAGTCGTAGGCATTTCTCCAGAGTGACTGACACGGGGTTTCGGAAGAGCCACACGCATTCAAATCCTTTCAAATCACCCGTGGCTGTAACAGCGATGGGTTTGTGAGGAACATTTTCTGCTGCAGACACAGGCACCGTAACTCCTTTCCCCCCCCCAAACAGCACGAGCCCCGTTTCCTTGCAATACAGATTGCCCCGCTTAACACTTTTCAGCTGAAAAGCATCACGTAGCAATCCTGAGATTAAAGAGAGAACAAAGCTCTGGTACAGACAGAAAGCTCAGAACACATTAAAATCTTTCCCTGCTAAGAGATGACTGCAGGCCAAAAAAGGCATTACTTCACTTTTAAATCCCTGAGATGCTCAAGTTACCAACATCGTATTTTACTCGTAAGTGTTTTACTTCCCCATAGCAGAATTGGTTCCAAGCAAACGATTGCCCCCGTGTCATCCTGGTTTGATTACACACAAAGTTCCACCTGAAACTGGAGCGAGACCCTGGAGCACGTACAGCCCCTCTGACCTATTTTATTACCTTTATTCACACCCACAGCTCCAGGCTCCTGCACGGTTTTCCTGCAAAATCCATCCTCCAGCCACAGGCCGGGTCAGGATTCTGCACCAGCGCCTCCGGCAGCTCCTGCCAGGGATCTGGCAAGTCAAGGTGCTGCTCCCGAGGACAGGCAGAGATCCCGGGAATTCCCACCCGGAGCCAAAGCACAGGATCAAAAGGAATGAACTCATCTGATCTCATCCCCAACACCGCTGCAGCAGTTACGTGTGATGTGTCTTTTATTTAATGCTGAAAAAATTATCCAAGGCCAGTAGCAGTACTGCGCTAGAAACATCCTTGCATCAATTAAGGAGCTGAGATAGAGGACTCTAATCCAGCTTCTATTGACAGAGGAAATGATGGCTGTTCCAAAAGGAGTAACTCTTGGAGAAGGGAGACATAAAAGACAAGGTCCTTTCACTCCTTCCCCATTCCCCACAAACACACACTTTTTTTCCTTAATGAGAAAGTACTTAAATCATCTGTCACTATTATATATACTGTCTTCAAAACGCACCATACCTTGGAAAACAACTATTACTGAGCTGAATTTCTGCTTCTTCAAAAATAAATAAAAACTAAGAAACCCACCTTCCACCTTTCCTCCTGAAAAAAACAAACCGAAAAGCTCTACTATTTCAATTTTTCAAGAATACAACATCTATTAGAAAGGCAATGACAAATGACCAATAACATGAAGCAATAAACAAACCTAAGATAAAATACATCAAAGGAGATCTGAGAGCAGAGAGATTACACCTACACCTTAATGAAAATCCAGCTTGTCTGGGAATAAATTAAAGTAAGACCTAAAAGTCCAGGGGAGGAGAAGGGAAGGAGCAGAATGGTAAATATCCTGCAGGCACCCAGCAGCTTCCAGAGTTTAGGACTAAGAAAAGCGCCGTCACGCAGCTGAGCAAAGCGCTCTTCATTCCAGCAGATAAAGAATATCAGATTAAAGGAGGTGCCGGGCTTTTTGGTCTGAAGAAAAATAACTTCCCTCTCCCAGGGAGGCCGAGCAGGCAGTTGCCTTTATCACCAGGTATCAGTAAAGGAAGATCCCTGCTCTAACGAGGTCTCTGGGGTACGGTCCCCGGAGGCTGCAGCACCTGGAGTGGGGCTGGTGCGAGGGGCTGTGGGAGGGGACACTCCGATGAGAGGGACACAGCGTGTGTGTGCCTGGAACAGAGGAAAAGTGATGCAAAAAGGGCAGAGACATGGACAGGACAGTCACACCAAGCCCATCGAGACCAGCAAACACCCGTCCGTCCTCTCCAGTTCGCCAGGACACCATCTGCCTCAGCAACGAATGGGTTTTGGGGGCAGAAACCATCTTTCCATTCCAACCCCCTCCTTGCCCGGGGGGTTGTCCTGCAAACCACCTGCAAGGGAGGAGCAGGTGACACAAGGGACTGAGCAAGGAACCAAGACAGCAGTAGGGGCAGCACCACCCGTAGCTGGTCACTGATGGGATGACGGGTCTCCAGGGAGGTTCTGGCAGGTTGGCTTGTGAGGAATCCCCAGTACTGCTTGTGATGGTGGAACTTGTGCATATTGGAGAAAAACTGCCAAATGTCCAACCATCAAAAGAACAACCACAATCAAGCCAAAGAGCACACACACCTACGCAAACGTGAACCCCACAGAACGTGTCACAAGGGAGCTTCTGGTGACACACAAGCACGGGCGTCCGTCAGGGGGTGTGTGTAGCAGAGAGCCAAGACCTCAGCCCGGCTGCTGCTGGAAATCCAGAAATTATTTTTCAAAAGAACTATTTAGACTCTATTCATGTGTCTGTCTCCCTCCCAGCCGGCTCCCACCTAAGCATCAGACGGTGATTTGAGTAACCACCAGCCCGGTTCTGGCTGTTGCTCAGTTCCCCTCGAGCAGAGCTCCCCGAGGAACGTGGGAGTCACAAACGCTGCCACACGAGGAAGGTCACGCCACCGACTCCCAGCATCTCTGAGCTTCCACTCCGACAGAAACCAATCTCCATTCCGAAACCTCCCACCCAGCGGTGTCATCTGAAAGATGAAGGAAGTTTTTCTTCTTTAACGCTCCGTCTCTCCCTCTGCACATGGAGGTCGGTGTTTGAAGGGCCGTGGGGCAGGTTCGGCTCCGGCAGCGAAGGAGGTTTTTCCCCGGGGTTGACGTTACTGCAGCAATTGCAAGGAAAGCTCCCTCCTCTGCCAGGACTTTGAACAACGGCCAAGGCACAAGCGCTGAAGTGAAGGCAGGGACTTATCAGGAAGGATTTCTGATGTAATTCTCACCTTCCAGGATGCTCACCAGCTCCTGCATGTTCTGCCAGTCCTGGGAACGACAGATGCTGCTCCCGCTCTCGGTGACTCCGGGCTTCCTGACAGCCGGCAGCGCGGCTTTCCTGCGCCGCCGCTCCAAGCCCGCCCGTGGTGACAGCACAGCCTGGTGCCACAAGAGTTTTTGGGAAGAGGAAAGACATTTGTAGAGCTCAGAGCTGGGGTAGGTATCTGTTTTTCCTGGCACGGTGAGAATTCACAATGCAGTACTTTCTTTCTCCATTTAGTTGATCAGATAATCAATAAATCAAATTCGGAATGATGGCTTGAAACGGAGCCAGTGATTTACACTGGAAATTAATCCCTCAATCTTTCCAGTGAAAGCATTCTCAGAGCAAGGTCTCTGAAGCAAAACTAAATTCATAAATTAAATATGACTAAGATGCACTCACAGTCATTTTATGTTTATTCATTACAGGAACAGTTGTCTTGTCTTTCCCTGTTTATGATGGTAGGCGGCATCTCCAAATGAAGCATTGGAATTAAACATCAATGTTGTCTTCTTCCACCAGGACCCCGTAGACTTTACTCTTTGCCTTTTTCATGAGGCTGAAGCTCCCCAAAGGCAGCAGCCACCAGCCAGGACTGTTTGTTCCTTGTTTTCCAGGAAAGGAGGACTCTGCGGAAGCTCAGCCCACACCCCCGTTACTGGGCGGCCGGCGCTGCCCAATTACACAACCAGCAATCAAGAAAGACCAAAGAAAGTTCTCGCCAAGGGACTTCTCCCCATCCCTTGCGCACACACCACCCACTCCTATTACAAAGATACACAGAATTCCCTGTTAGCACAGCATAACATGGGAGTTTTTCTGCAGAAACCCTCTACTCGGCCTCTTAAAGCTGCTTTACGGAAGTAATGGGGAAATCAATTCTCTTCCTTATTAAGAAACACAGTTTTGTTTTGCTCAAATTTTACCTAAAACACTGCTGCTGAGGACAGTCCGTGCTCAGAAAGCTCAGCCCCAGTCAGTGTGTCTGTCCAAATGAAAGCACTTGGGAAACTATGAAAAGAGCCATCGCTGTGACACACGGGAGGCACAGAGAGGGACAGAGCCTGCACGGTGGCACCCACTGGGCTGCAGCACCTTCCTCCTCCTGGTGAGACACCGAACACCCACCAGGATGCAGGGGAACCCTCAATTTCCATGACTCTCCCTCTCTGGCTTCTAGAAGTAAGTCCAGGAATTCTCCATAATTTTTCTTCCCTCCCCTCAAGTAATTTTCTCTATTTTATGCACATGAAGAACTAAAGACACACACAGAGCTCCCCATCTACCCACTGAACCTGCCTCGCATTGGCTGTCTACCATGATCTATTTTATTAATAAAGACACCCCTCTTCACTGGGAAAAGCTTTCCTTAGAAAGTAGACAAATGTTTTTAATAAGAACTAAGAGATGGAACAACATCCTCCTCCTCTTGTACTCTCCTCTGGACTCAAATCAAGACACCAGAACTCATCGTGATGAGAGAAGACCCTGGTTCAGAGTTTGACCAAGTCCCACAGGCCAGATGTACATCCTAATGAATTATTCTACTAATGATATCAGAAACAAGTTAATTTGACCAGCAGCTGAGGAAGTGTGGGGCAATCACTTTACCATCCAGTCGTTCCTCCTGGTGATTCTCTAAAGGAACCAAAGCTACACAGAAACCGGCTGCCATCTGACTAGTTTTCTGATATCCTTGAACTTGGGGGCTATTACCTCACCCCATCATCAATTTAACGTGCCTAAAGAGTGGGAGGATGAGGTGACGGATGGCTCAGTGGCAATTCTTGGCTGAGACAGCACATAAAACACACAATTTCTTCATTATTAAGATTCAAACATCACTGGTTGGATATAAGCACCCGATGCCGAGTTGCTCAGGTAATGGCATTCACAGCGACGGTGCATTATCATTCACAGAAACTGCAGCACCTCCACGAAACGAAGCTGAGATTTCTGTTACAGTTTGTGCTGCCCGACTCCCAAGGTACCTGGAGGCTCGCCTTACCCTCTCTGCTTATAATAAGGCGAGATTTACCACCTGTTTTTATTTCGTACTTAAAGTTGAAACCTGATCTTTGGATAAAAGATTCTGGGAATTTAACATTTTCTGTTTCCAGTCACTGACGATCTTTCCCCATCTCTTAAGAGCTCTGTTTTTATTCTTCCCTAGAACAAGGCTCCAGCGTATCTCACTTCACACAAAGCCAACTTTGTTACCAGAACACGCTGGAAATTTGTCATTACCACCCTCACTCTTTGCCATAATAGAACCTTTTTTTTTTAAAAAACTTTAAAAAAACAACAATGATGCTTCCAAATTTCCCCCAGGCAGCCATGCCTGTGTCCTGCCACTGTTGCTTTCTCCTTATTAAGTGAAAGGCACCTACACGGGGGTGCTCAGGGGCAGAGCACGACTCTGAAGTCCCACTCAAGCACAGTCAAGCCCCACTTGCAGCAGAGGGATCGTTCCGCTGCCCCCCAGGGATTCCGTGGGATGGCTGCCCCCAGGGCAGTGCTCTCCCTGCTCCTCTGATGTTTTAGCATCACCACAGCCAGAAAATTCCACTCGAGTGTCAGAAAGAAAACGGCACCTCTCTCTCTCTCTCCAGCCTCTCACAGCCCCTTCTGGAATAAAGGGCCTTCCTAATTCCATTTGTTTATATAAAAAGATCAATTTTAACTACGATGCAATTTTCAGTTTGCAGACGAGCACAACGTTTACAGTGAAACAACTCAGCAATGCAACCTGCGACTGCGCAAAACTGGTGGATCCAGACCAATTACAAAACCTCTCCTCATTTTTACATTCTTTCTGGAACGTGCCCCGTGGGCTGCCGGGCTTTGTTCCGGGCTCTTTCCCTGGTGACACCCCCCTGTCCCATCTGTCACTGACTCTCCTCCTCCCTCCCGTGATTTCTTCCCCCTTACTCTACAAGCCCAGAGGTCAGGCAGCTCCCCACAGCAGCACGATGCAAGCAAATCCATCCCTCTCCCTGCCCCGACTGGAGGAAAAAGAAGGGAAAAAGAGCAGGGGAAGCCACCAGCCCACGCTGGGGACACCAGCGCTTCTCAAGGCTGCGGTGCCTCCCCCAGAGAGCACGCAGGGAGACAGCAAAGCATTACCTTCATCACTGGCTGAGCGAAATACTTGGCGCTCCAGTCACAGAACCCCGTCTGCACCGTGGCCGAAATGAAACTTTTGTGTCCCACGGCATCGTCGGCATCGTCAGTGGTCTGTGCAGAGAGAGAACAGGGTGTTAACCCACGGCCCTCCCCTCCACATCACCGGGCAGAAAGGAGCTCAAACACATTGCCACGGATGTGGAATTCTTACGCCTGGCTTTAAGATCACTGTCATTACGTGAAGTCCTTCAAAATGCGCAAATTCCCTCAGCTACGCAGCGCAAGATGTAATTAAGGTGCCCTATGAATCAGGGCTGAAGCATCAGCGTATCATCAAAATGAAGTCCCAGGATGAGTTTTCTCCCTGTCTCCCAAGCATCTGGCATGAGAGACAGTGCAGTGGAGAAGATGGTTCAGGATAAAGCCCAGCCGGACAACAGCTTCACGGCAAGGACATCTAGGGATTGAAAATCTGTTACGAAGCCCAAGACATCCAAAATGAAAATGGAAAGACCATTCCATTCAACCGGATTTCACCCATTTTTTCAGAAATAGGATCCAGGCTAGTGCTGCCATTCCCACGAGAGGTGAAGATGTTCCTGCTAAAGGCTTCAAGGTTATTTTTTTTTATAATCACCCAGAAGAATTGACTCTCCACCTCCGGAAGCTTCTGTGAGATCATTCATTAAAGGCAGAATTGCCAATTTAAGTGAAGGGCGGCTACTTCTCAGCAGTCAGAACACCCGAAAGCTGTGCCGTGCACTCGTCCTGTGGACTGTGACGCTCACAGAGAGAACCCTTCCTGCTCATAGTACCAGGAGGGAGAAAAGGAGCATCAACGTCCTCCCTCCCCCAGGCTTTGTGCAGGAGCACCGGCAGCAGAGCACACTTGCTGCCTCTTCAGCTTCCTCTCACCCACAGAGCCAGCCCCAGGAAAATCCTGGAAATGGGCTAAAATAGAGGGGGAGGGAGACACCAGACCATTGCCAGACGGTGGAACCCTGAGCGCTGGGAAGTGTCATCTCTGTCTTCACACGGCAGCCACAAGCACATCCCAGTGTGCTTGGGCTCAAGCACCTTCATCCATCCTGACTCATCTGAGGGTGACATTCAGAACCTCTGGTGCACACTAAAACCTGACTGATTGCTCCACTTGGCACCACATCAGTCCTTTGGCTTCTGAAAATGGAAAAGTGCCCAGTACCTGATGACTGTCTTTAGAACGATAAAACGTACGCAAAGCCCTTGGTGGCTGCCTTTGGTCTTCCCAGGAACAGGCTGGGCTCCCACCCTCCCTCCTGCACAGTGAAAAGGGGCTGCTGGAAAGAAGGGGAATATCCCCATGCAGAAGCAGCCACCAGTCTCTCCAGAGGAATTCCAGTTTGTGTGTTAGAGGAGAAGGAATCTCCCCTTTTTCCTCCTCGGCCCCTGCTTTGCTGAGGTTGGAGAAAAAGCATCTGAGGGTCACACATCTGACTGTGCGTTATCGCTCAGGCAGACAAGTGTTTATGAAAGAATAAGCAATCAACTCTGATTAACACCCCTGAATAGCAGCACAAGTGAATAATGCCCCATCAGAAGCCATAAAACGAAATTTATCCCGAAGAAAAAAAAAACCGAATCCATTAACAAATCCATTTTTATGTTATCGGTTAGAAGAAGCCAACCCAGAGTTAACAGCGGCTACAAGCAAACAAGAGATACGTAGAAATAAAATACCAACAAATGATGTGTAACAAAACCCCAGTGGAGCGCGGAAGCAGCCAGAGCTGAAAGGAAAAAAATCTCTTTACCTGTTCTGGCCCTTTGTCGAACATTTTTCTGGTCCTGGGGAACTGGTGGGAGTGGGGAGTATACTGCACCCCCATGTTGCCGACGTTGGCAGGTCTCACAGACGCGATGTCCCGACTGACGGGTTGTTTAGTCACGTCGTTTGTCAGGCTGGAGCTGCTGGTACTGGTGGTTGGAGGTGACCCTCTAGAGAGGAAAGAGGGGAAGGATTTAGAGAGCGCCAGACACGAGACTGAGCTGCTGGTACATGTCACCTCGGCCTGGCACATCGTGGGGAGCTGGTGTTTCCCACCTTTGACAATCAACCTGGTTTCCTACAGACTGAAGACAGTTCAATGCTCCCTCTGACACAGAAACCCAGCTCTGCCCCTGCACACATCAAGGGCAGAGGAAAACACAGCTCCAGCATCGCTGCCTGTCCACTCCCTCACTCCGGCACAGAATGACCCTGCCTTCGCTTCGTTCTTTTCTTGTAAGATTTACACTTCACTCTCTGCTTCCTCTATAAAACCAAACCAAAGGGAGAGAACACAATCCCCCCATCCCCTGCAAAAGACACCCAAACCCCAAAACCAAGAGTGAACCTCGGCTGCGCTAACTCCAGATGAGGGCAGGAAAATTAACATTTTGGGAACCTGCAGAGGTCCAACAGGTCATGATGTCTGACCGAAGGGACACGACTGGCCAGTGTATTTCAACAGGGAGACTGGAAATCCCATCAGCCCACAGTAAAGCATTTTAATTTACATATAAACTGTGATTTATCTCATTGCACAGTTACATTATGCTATCAGAAAACATTAAAAACCCATCACTGTGCAGTTCTGGGCCCTTCATTTCAACTGTGAATCTCACTGGTGCACACTGTTTATGGGATGCTAGACCTAAAGCATGGTGTTTTCTCCTGGAGAGCAGGTTTTGGGCAATAATCACGTTTTCAAATCCTAGCTTTGCCCATACCATCACCTCAATTCCCCTGCCGTTTAGGCACGGCTTGTTGATCATCAGACAACCCTGGCTTTTGTCAGCTGAAAGTGCAGAAAATACAGCTCAGGCTTCAATGGGAAATTTGGCCGCCGCAAAGCGCATCAGTAAAATCAGCAACAGCCGGCTCTTCGATTCACCTTTAGGTAATGAGCGTGGCTTGTTGCTCTTTGTCCTACGAAGAAAAACAGGAAGAAACTCCCCACCTTTTCCCAGAGCTTTTGTTTCTGATCACTTTACCAGTGCTAAAACAGGCACAGAGAGCTCGGCGCGTTCCCGGTGCGGTTCCCTGGGCTGCCTGCCCACAGCAGGGGGACAAGGAGCACCCAAACCCACCCCGGCAAAAGAGCTGGGGTGACAAGGACCACCCAAACCCCTGGTGAAAGCGCTGCAGCCCCACGGGAGCTTACCCGACTTGGTGGATGTGCATGCCCTTGTTGGTGGGGCTGGCGGGGGCGGACTGGGTCAGTGAGGAGGTGTCGAGGATGCGCTGGGGCCGGGCGTTCACTGTCGCCTGCAGAAAAAATAGACAGCAGAATCCTCAACAGCCAAGAGACGGCAAAACACCCACCGCGGCCGGCTGTTGCTTGATACAATCACACACCTAGGGTTAAATGAAGTTAAGCTCCCTATCGGTGCGTGTGCGTTTAAAATGTGTATGAAAAAAAAAAAAAGCCCCTGTGTAGTTCTCTAAACATAGGATGATTTTACTACTTTTTTAGTCAGGAAACACTTACCAGAAAGTACCCGTCTGTTACAGGGAAATGGCTTTGACTAACACACAAGCCTTCTCCCCAGACCAGTTGCAGCCTACGAGCCGTACCAGCACCTCACACCAAGCTGCCTCCGGGCAGGCAGAGAGCCCGGGGCAACCCGGCTTCCTCTCCTGCCTCGTGGCATCTCTCCCCATATCCCCAACTCCACAGCTCCAGCACCCATCCTGACCCTGACCTCATGGTCCAGCCCGAACTCTCCCCATAAATCCGGTATCTGCCTCAAACTGCCTCCTGTAGCTGCTCCACCTCCCCTAACGAGAGCTGAGCTCTTCTGGAGCTCGTTAGAGGATGCCCTTCTTCTCTCGGGAGGAAGGCAGGGGATTTACACGGTGGGGTTGCTCCAAGCTCGACAAAACACGGCCAGTGCTCCTGCAAAACGGCTCCTGGCACTCGGCCACCAGCCGGGAGACGTGTTTCTGAAAGAGCCTGAGAAGTTCTTGTCCCTTCTCCTGGGGAAGGCCAGGTGGGCCAGGGGAACGGCAGCAAGAAGTGCAGAGAACTACATCTCGCACCCCTCCGGGCTGAGCGCGCTGCTCGCCCCATGGAAACCAGCCTCCCTTTAGGAAGGGAGCCATCCTCCATTGCCTATGGGCTCTTTTCCTCCTCTTCCTCATTACCCCGCCCTCCGTGAAATGCTTGAAATTTCTCACATATCGAAATAACTGTTAAAGGCAGCCCCAGACTGGCACAGAAAACCTGGAGGGACAAATCCCTGGGGTTATCCCACAAGTAAGACAACTTCCATCATCCCCCAAACCCTCCGAGAGTCCTCAGGCACAGGAGCCGAGGGGGGGCTCTGGTGCCGGCACCGGGGCTCGTATCCAGCTGAAAGAGCCAAGCAAGGTATGACCCACAGCTACTGACACACACAGCACATGGAACACAACAGCCTTTTATAAGACCCAAGAACCACCATGAAGACCAGCATCCCTCTGCCCTCAGCCCACGTGTGTCTGCAGAGAGAAATGGGGGGGTGTGTGTGTCGGGAGCCCCCCCGGCCGCTCCTCGCAGGAGCTGAAGGGCCCTCCGAGACCACCTTCCCTCCTCCCATCCTCTGAGGACCCAGCGAGGTGTCCACCTCCCTCACGTCCTCTGGATCCCAGCCCTCCTGACCATCCTTTGCTTGGCTCCCGAGGGCCGGAGCAGAGGTGGCCATCATCGTAGGGCACCACAGCAGCGCCGGGTGGCTACGGCTGGGGAGGCCAGTGCCACCCCCTCCGCTCAGCCTGGCTGCCCCCCAGCCTCCTCCTGCCAGAAGCCTCATTTTATGGGTCATTTCCCTCCTTTTCACACGGGCTGGGAGGGCTCCTAAAGGCCACCGGTCTCCCCATCGCTCAGGAAGGCAGAGGGGTCTACACAGGGCTGGGACAGACCATCAGGAAGAGGTGAAGACCAGAGAGAAAGCAGGAACAATTTAGCAGCTGGTGACATGTTATCCATAACTAGGTTTTAATTAGTCACAGAAGGCTCAGATTTAAGATTCTTGCAGTCAGGTCTCTGTCACCGGCAATGGGCCAGGTCACCCTGCTTCACAGCAGAAGGACAAGGTGCTTTGCTGCAGGGGATGAGTGTGGTGACAGCCTTCCTCCTCCTGGGAAAAATAAAAAAGCCATTTCTTTTCCGCGAGCAGCGAGAGGGCTGCAGCTCAGTCATATTTTGCTGGAGGCAGCAGCTCCCCATTTCCCGGGGATTTGCTCCTCTGCCAGTCAAATCCTCTTTTCAGTAGGGGAGACAGTAATTCATAATTTTGCAAATTGACTCCAGGCTAAAAAAAAAAAAAAAGAAAAAAAGAAAGAGCACACTATCAGAATGATAGTTTGCTTCTATTATTGCTTATGCCCAGAAAAGCCTGTACCAAGGAGTGATGCCGTGGAGGAATAGCTCCTGGGATAATTCAGCCTCAAGCCTTCCATTAAAAACAGCTGGATGAAGGAACGTGGGAGGAAGCAAACTTTCCTTAATTAATTGTGATTTCAAAAAGTCTCAAAAAGCCGACACGGATTCACTGGGTCCTTTTTGTTTGTTTTGGTCCAGGCAAAAAAGAGTGTTTTGGATTTTTTTTTTCAGAAGCTCAGGCTGGGAGTGAGAGCTGTACCGGTCCGATCTGCCTCATAAACATAAATCACACCACAGCCGCAATCTGTGCGAGAACGAGCCGCGTCTAATCATGAGATGAAGCAGCGTATTTCACAGCCAGGCAGCACACCCGGCTGCGCACCCACTCACCGGCTGCTCCCAAAGACAGCGCCCTATTTAAAGCCCAGCCGAGATCTCCGGCAGACAAAGATCTGTATCCCCGGCTCCTGGATCCCCTCATTTGAAAACAAAAATTCTGCTTTGAATTCACACGGTGCCTTGCAAATAACTATTTTACAAATGCAGGCTCTTAAACTGGGGGGATTTGACTGAGGGGGGATCTGCTTATAAATACTTCAAGGGTGGGTGTCAGGAGGATGGGGCCGGTCTTTTTTCAGTGGTGCCCAGGGACAGAACAAGAGGAAATGGGCACCAACTTGACCATAAGAAGTTCCACCTAAATGTGAGGAGGAACTTCTTCACTTTGAGGGTGGCAGAACCCTGGAAGAGGCTGCCCAGAGACGTGGTGGAGTCTCCTTCTCTGGAGACATTCAAACCCCACCTGGACACGTTCCTGTGGGACCTGCTCTGGGTGGCCCTGCTCTGGCAGGGGGTTGGACTGGATGATCTCCAGAGGTCCCTTCCAACCCCGTGTGATTCTGTGAACTGGATTTTTGCACAAAGCTCACAGTTCTGGTCCCCCGTTTCACTGCAGGGGATTTAAAAGCATAGGGATACGGACTTTCCTCCCACCCTCCAGCCCCACTGCTCTCCAGGAGGTGTCTGGTCACCGTTGGGGCAACCAAGTGATGTGGCCAATACCAGTCCAGGACAAGAGATGTTTCAAAGCCATAAAGACTCAAAGCGTTGCCAAAGCTCTGTGCTTCGAGGCTAAATATTGAGTTCACCAGAAACTAAAATGCAGTTCACCAACACCACCCACAAGTACAAGCTAATTTCTTCAGGGCTTTCAGCCGAGAAGCCCAACAACAACAGGCAACATCGTACAAATCACAGTGTTTTGTTCTATTGTGTTAATTCTGTTACAAAAGGCCAGATCACAGCCGGGGGGCTGCAGCCTCAACTTCCATTTGGGTGGGCTGGTAATGGGGTTTTATTATTTATTTTTTTTTAATAAAAAAGACTTTTTAGAAGGCACCTTAGCCAGGTGGTACCGGCAAAAGCAAAGCCTGCAGTATCACAAAGTGCACAGCAGTTCGCTCGCTATAAAGGCAGCTGCCCAAAATTGAGTATTTAAATACTTTCCTTATGGATCTTATGGCTAAGGCAAAGAAGAACGAGTAAATTTTGTTCACAGAAGCATCCCCAGATGGAAAACTCTGAAAATGGGAATTCTTTTATTATTTTGCAAAGCCTGGGCCAGGGCAGCTGCCTGGGATGCTGAGCACGAGATGCCCGACACCCACCCGCTCCAGCTCTTGGGCTCTGCTCAGAACTGAGGCGTTTAGGTCAGAATTCAACACAGTCTCTACCAAACCAGTGCCAACGGTAACCACAGACATCACAACACGAGGATGGGAATTCCTGCTGGCTGAGCAGGTCCGTAGCAGCGCAATGAAGGCACCTGCAGGGCTCAGCAGCACCTTCACTGATATTTATACGTCTCTTTCCACCAGCAAGGGAGCGAGTCTGACAAAATACCGAAGCCAGGAAAAGCAGATCTGGTTCCTCTTTACATCCCTTTTAATCCCACAGTAGGAGCCACATTTCATTTTGCAAAGAGGCTTCCAAAACACAAAACTGAAAGAGTTTCATACATCTGGAGCAGAGAGGGGGGAAATCTTTCACCTTTTCCTTTCCTCATTCACCTCCAGCCTGACCGTAATTTGCTGGAGAACTGAATCGCCAGGGAAGGGCTGACCCATCGTCCCCACTCTTAAAATCATCCTCTGTCCCAAACCCCAGGCTTCACCGCTCACTGACACGTCTACTTAAAAACAAACAAAAGAGTTCAAATAATAACTGTTTTCTCAGTAGAAAATCAGATTGAAAAGCAAGAAGTCTCTAAGGCATTACGATGGCAGTGCACAATGCCGGCTTCTCTTACTGCAGCTTGAGCTTAGGAGCCTAAGTCTGAGGATTTCGGATTATTCCGTGGAAACGGTCAGTAAGAGAGGTCATCGGCATTGCGATGGCTCATGGGCTGGATGCTGGAGCAGTAGGAAGCGGGGAGGGGGGACGGCGTTCGGTCGCTTTCCCGCAGCCCCAGCCGGGGAAGGGGGGGAGGCAGTTGGTGAGAAGATGTTCTTGGGGGGGCCTGGTGCTTGGTTTGGGGTGGGAGGTGAGGGTGCTCCTGCAGCTCCCCGAGCCGGCAATTCCCAGTCAGCAGTGATGGCAGCCTCCAGGGACATCTTGTCACCCTCGGAGGATGAGATGTGATGAGGATGGTGGCTTCGGCCGGGGTGGCAGGGGGAGTGGGGTGGCGGGGGGGGTGTCTGCATGCTGACTCACATGTACTAGTTCACCTGGGTTGGAGAGCCGTTGTGGCTTCAGTCTGCAGGCCAGTCCCACTTGCATAATCTAAATCAGTTTGCAAACGGACAATTGAATGAGGTAGATTTAAGGTTTCTCCCAGGGACTGATCTAGATAAGTAGACTTCTAAACAAGACCTACTGTCTAAGGTCTGCACCTAATTTATACCCTGAAACAACCCCAGGCCCTCCCCCGTTTATTTATTTTACCTGATCAAGGCTTCACGAGTGTTTATCATTTTGAAACATTAAAAGCTCCTTCTGCAATAGACCCAGACTGAACAAGGACCACTCACCAGAGCCCTCCAATGGATCTACTCAGTTGAGGCTGCCTACGCTTTGCCTAAGCATGAGAAAAATCAACATACAAACGATTTGAACCACAAAAAAGCCTCCCAGACAGACCTGAAGCCAGAAGGGCGTACCTTGTAGGCAATGCTGTTGAGAACTTTCATAGCTAAGTCGGAGACGTCGGGATAGGGATCAGCAGCCAGGTGAAGGAGTACTCTCCAAATCTGGGTATAAACACTGTTGAAACTCACACCTAAAATAATAAAGAGAAAAAAAACCAAAACAAAACAAAAAACAAAGCACCACAGCACATGACAATCCATCAACTCAAACGCTTTGATCTTATGTGAGAAAATTCATTAGAACTCCAAACATCACAGTGACATCCAGGAAAACATCAAGAGAAGAGCTCAAAAACACCCTGCACGGGCATTCTGCCTCTGGTTTGTCTTTCTCTGTGAACTCTGCAAGAGCTTGTTAAATGCAAGTGGGAGAAGGCAAAATAAATTAAAGACCACCTAAATAAGCTTCAGTTGAACCGCTGGATTCCTAGGCTCCTGAAGCAAATAATCTGGAAAGGCCAGGAAATGGATATGGATAATGTCTTTGGATTTCCTGAGCTAAAATACTAAAGAGCATAAACCCACAGTTACTGGGTTGTATTTTTATGGTTATTTTTATTGGTGTTTTAAGCACTAATATTCAGTTTGAATGTTCAGGGGTTTATATATTCTACAAGTCTACTAACCACCGAAATGTTAAAAATGAAGCTCTGGGACCCGCACCCTTGTGAAGCAGTAAGTCTAACCCAGCTCTTCCTCCTGACATTTGTACCCATTCCTCAATTGCCAATTTGTTATTTAACAAGAATATCTGCTGTTTGGTATTTCAGCAGAAGGGACTGACAGACTCGAAGTACAAATCAAATTAATAAGCATTTGCAACAACTGACAAAGTTCTGTGAACATTTTATTCTCCTGCTTTTAGGCGGATCTTTAATTTGTTATTCTTTCTTCGAAGCCTCACAACATCTAATAGTTGTAACATCGTTGTTTGGGAGTTAAGCCATTTGGACAATATATTAAAGTGGTTGCACTAACAAAAAAAGGAACTAAAATAAGAATTTCAGATGAGTCACGATCAACGGTAAATGACAGATCAAGCTGTTACTGCATCTCCCTTCGTGTTTCTGGAGGCATCTAAATATAAAGTGTTAAGGCAGGAAGAAGGGGTTTGGTGGTCAACAAGCAGCTTCTCACCTGGCAGCTGCTGAACCCAATGTTCAGACCAACAGAACATGGTCTGGTATGAGGTGTCCCCCTCAGGGCAGGGGCTTGGAAGAAGATGATCCTTAAGGTCCCTTCCAACCCAAACTGTTCTATGATTCTATGAATTATTGCCCCACCTTGAGTGCTGTGTCCAGTTTTGTGCCCCTTAACACAAAAAAGACATTGAGGGGCTGGAGCTGGTGAGGGGTCTGGAGAATAAGCCTGATGAGGAGAAGATGAGGGAGTCTCAGCCTGGAGACAAGGAGGCTGAGGGGAGACCTACTCGCTCTCTCCAACTCCCTGAAAGGAGGGTGTAGCCCTCCTTTCTTGGTCTCTTCTCCCAAGTCACAGGCGACAGGACAAGAGGAAACGGCCTCAAATTGTGCCAGGGGAGGTTCAGGTTGGAGATTAGGAAAAATGTTTACACTGAAAGGGTTATTAAGCCTTGGAATGGGCTGCCCAGGGAAGGGGTTGAGGCCCCATCCCTGGAGGGATTTAAAAGATGGGTTGACATAGCGCTTAGAGACATGGTTTAGTGATGGTTTTTATCAGAGTTAGGTTGATGGTTGGACTAGATGATCTTAAAGGTCCCTTCCAACCCAGACAATTCTATGATTCTATTCTCTGATTCTATGAAAATAGACCTGTAGAGTCCAGCCATGAAGGCTAGCCGAGGAAGTCAGGTATCACCCAGCTCCCAGAGCCCACACGCTGCTCTGGGTTTGTCTGCCTTTGCCAGGAGAACCTTCCTTCTGCCAGAAACATCCCCAGTGTGTGACAAAGCATCCTGCAAACTGTGGAGGCAATGACCCAACTCCATCCTCCTGCCTCACCTGCACAGAAAAGGGTCTCTCTCTCGGCTGACACCCTAAGGATTTTCCAAGCGGTGTCTATTACGGGTCCCACTCAGAAATCTCACACGTATTTGTGATGGCCCCACTTGGGCTGCACTCCCTGTTTGCTGGGGGTCACCTACGCAGCAGAGTCCTATGGCTAATCCCAGCCTTCTCACGGCAGGTAGGGCGCAGGCCAAAGACACAGCAGTGCTAAATCTGCCCAGGAAAAACAAAGTTGATAATCCCAGAAATCAGTAACAACCGCCAAGACAGGGCAGAGTCAGAGGGCGCTGACCTGCCCCGTTTGGTTTGTGCCAACTGAGACCAGAGCCCGAAGCGCACGAGAAGAGGGAACGCGTGAGGACAACGTGCACGAGCAGAGCAGACCTGAACCCTGCAGCATCCCAGCTCAGGTTCTGGCTTTGGTCATGATGGGCAAAAAGTCATTGTCTTTTTCTCATATCCGTGTTCAAATAAAGAAAATGTCAATACACAATAAATAAAGTGAGTCTCTGCTTGGGAGAGGGTTAGGCCTCCCAACCCTACAGGATGGTGATAGGACGCTTGTCTGTCTTCTCTGGGCTTCTGACCATTTAGGTTTTATTTTTGCAATTGCCACATTCATCCTGGAAGCTTCTATTGCCAGGGAAAGGAAAGGAGGAGGGGGAAGGAGAAAGAGCAAGAGGCAGAGAGACAAAGAGGCAGTGAAGCAGCCGTCAGTAATGTCACCTGGGGTCTGCTCAGAGCTCTGCCTCCTGCGTTTGGGCCTGTGCTAGAAGGTACATAAGGACCCATGGGAAATCTGAACAGCTTGATTTCTTTTAAAGCCCTTGAAAGACAGTAAAAGGCAAGGGAAAGAAAGGGAGAATGAGAGGGTACCCATCAGATTTCCCAGTGTCTCTGATAACCACCTCACCCGTGACGCAGCCACGGAGAAAAAAACCCAATGACATTTTTTTATACATCTAAGCATCACCAAAAAAACCAACCCAAAATTAAAACAGAACCGCGCCAGCGCAATTCCTCATTCACTCCCAGCCTTTGAAAAGAACAGAGGGAATTTCTACAAAGGCATCTCGGGCTCAGAGCCGGTGCTCGAAGGACCGGTCCTTTCTTCTGCCACCCCCCGGCCCCGTTGGTGATGTTCGTGGTGCTGATTCAGCCGAGTGACACATCTGACACCGCTCCTCGTAACACCCCAGCACCGAGGCAGGGGGATAATGGGAGGCAGCAGAGGTGGCGGGAGGAACAGCGGCTTCATTTCACGTAATGGACTAAAATGCAAAAAATATCCACGAGATGCAAACAAAGAGCCGAGCAAGGGGGACGGGGTGTTAATCTAAGCAGACAGCTCTGTAATTAGTCAGGCTGATTCAAAGCCAGTTAAATGGGCCTTGCAGTATAGATTTACGTTTACAAAATTATTCCTCTCTGCTAAGAATGTCAAAAATAAATTGCCTGCCTTTACTGACGACTTTGATTTTCTTTGCTTATGCACAACTCTTAGTTCAGTTCAGCAGCATCACGCCTGGCCCGAGGAAGGGACCTGGCTGGGGTCCTGCTGCCGGGTCACCGAGTGCACGAAGGGCAGAACCACGCTGGATGCCAAAATGAATGCTAATGGTTTTATTTATTCTTTGACTGGGTTTCTTTCTAATCCCCTGTAAAAATCCCTGCAGTGCTTCCAAGCCTGGATGTCCAGAAGAAGGTGCGGTCCCCTCCTCACCCAAGGCAGCAGCAAAAGCTGCCCCAAAGATATCTCTAAGATGCCCCAAAGCTGCCCGGGTGGTGGTGCCCCCCTGGGATGGGTGGCAGCTCCTCTGCCTGCAGAGCTCCAGGGCACAGCGAGGCTCGGACTGGAAATGAAATGTGCAGCTGAAATATTTCAGGCTGAACAGTACCCGAGGACGTGGGTATCTGCTTCCCACCAACGCTCCAGGTAAACCTGTATCCCCCCGTCTCTCCTCGTCCCCTGAGTGACACAGAAGGTCCTGTCAGAGCTTCTTGGCTGAAGAGAACACCTGAAATCCCAATTGCTCTCCGAACTCCACAACTGCAAACAGCAGCCCCTTTCCTCCAGCAACAGCAAATCAGTGTCTCTCGCACACACCTGACGGTCTGGAAGCTGCTGTTCTTGCACGGGGCCGTGCAAAGGGTTTCCTGCACACTTCAACCCCTGACGGTGATTCAAATGGCAAGGCACGAGCTTTTTCACATTTCAAGAGAAACCAGAAGCAGCTCATTAAGAAAAACATGTTTCCCCAGAGCAGGTACTTCCCCTGGACCACGGCTGCCACAGCCAACACGAAAGTAGCCACCACGAAGCTTCCACTTCCAAAACCCCCTCAGATCCCTGTGTTTTGCTACTGTGCAAGTTACTGTTTACAAATACTGCTGGTTTACCAGTTACTGCTCATGATTTCTGTGCATTTAAATATATTGCCTAGGGATAGAGGAGGAGGCTCTACCTCTCCCAACACCACCTCTCTCATCTGCTGCAGCTTCCTGTCCACCTGCATCCCTCCTCATCCTCACCACAGCAGCCTCCCGCTGGAAACGTTACTTCGAGGCAGCTCTTCAGGACAGATCCTGTGACACAGCAAAGAGTTTCCTGTCCCCAGCCTCTCCTGCCAGAAAAGAGAACTATTCCCCAGCATTTCATCGCTCCAAGATTTGTTTTCCTCCTTCTTTGATCATTCCTTAATAGAATCTTTCCAGCGATGCTCTCTGTAGGACAAAGATTTTAATCACACGGTTTGGATATGAATAATCAGCCTCAAGGTATGCAAAACCCCCATCTAAGTTTCTTCCCTTTTCCTATCTTTAAACTAAACTAAACTAAAAATTTCCAGGACACCAAGATTAATGAGCAGTTGTAAGGAATAAGCAGCGAAGCTCAGCTTCCCGTCCAAACTGATGTCTTTGTTGACTAACCAAAAACTGCCTCTTGCCAGCTTGAAAACGTGGGCCAGAAATAAACGTCTCCTCTGGTAACAGGACTGTCTGGCCAGGGAACAGGCAGAGAACAGCACACCGTGACAAAACCTGCATGTTGCATCGGGGGGGGTGACACTACATGGGGACACGTGGCCTATAATTAGCCCGTGAAGCTGTTTGTAAAAAGGGAGAAGGAGGAATGGAGAATTTTTCCTGAAGGTTATGTGAAGAAGAACATTGTATGATGCTGCAGTGTCATTGAAATGGAGAGACTGATGCAGAACAACCCCTCCAGCACCATGTTCCTAAAGTCTCAAGAGAGGAAGAGAGCCCTGAACACCAGTGAATCCACCGAGGGAACGCAGAGCATGGAACACAGAATTAAACTGTGGTTGAAAATTTCTCCTCTTATTATGACAGACTAGATTGCTGCTCTGGTTTGAGCCTACCCATGTGCCCAAAGCATCCTTCTTACTGCTCCACCTGTCTCAGATATTTGGCAGAGTCATTACTGCAGAGCCCAATTACCGTGACTTCTTCCAGAAGAAGGAGAGTAGAGCAAAGCATTTCTTCAGTGGAGACAAGCCCCTCACCCAGCCAGACTCCTCTCTGCGTTACCCCACTCTTACAGCTGTAGAGCAGTGTTTTATCCTGCATTAACACTTTAACGAGGGGGGGTTAACGAGAGGCTGGGCTGGCTGCGCGGCCGCAGCACCACCGAGGGGAGCTGGAGCCGGTGGCATTTTGAAATCTCTTTCCTTGGGGAGCCAGAGAGAACAGGCCAGGGAGCCGGTGATTCTTCAGGAGAAATGAAAAAAGCCTGGCTTTCAGCAGGCAAACGCTGAAGGTAATGGGATTCTGTGCGAGTTATGAATTTTAAACACTTCTATAAGCTCCGTCGTTTCCAGCTGGAGATGAGCTCTTCCGATTGAATAGGAATGAGGGAGGCTTTGGAGAACTGCTCTTTTTGTTTCCCCAGGTCTCCCTCGCTCATCTCCAGCTCAGCTCAAGATTCTTCTCCAACTCTGCTGCAAAGCTCTCAGGAGACAACACACCAGCCACCAAGCAGACACCAGTTGGCACCAGCAGAAATGAGGAAAACTCAAGTTCTAGCTTAAGATAGAGAGAAATTTCCTACCATTCCTGACATGCTTTAGAAGATCCAATTTCACTACCTACAACCAAAAGCAACTGAATTGATCAAGTTTCTAATGAACACAGGGCTTTGAACTGCCACAGAGGCTCAGGAATTCCAACCCCAGAACGTTTCAGCTCAGGAGATCCAAATCACTGTCACTTCTTCCAGAAAATAGAGTAGAGCAAAATGTTTCTTCAGTCAAGGTCAGTCTGTCCCCCAGGTGGACTCCTCTCTGAGCTACACCCGCTCTTTTTTTCACTGATTTTTGAGGGCTAGAAAAATACAGGCACATTTGCTGATGACCAAGGAAACATAGAGGCTTCCCTCGGCATTTCCCTGCTGCCTCCCCTGCTCCCACAGCTCCGTCCTTCCGCACGTTGTCCGTGCTACCATCCCCTTTAGACTGTTTGAAAAACTACAGGTATTTTAAAGCACGGCTACCATAGCAATCAGACATGGCTGAGAAAGTTCCTTGAAAAACAACTGAGTTGAACCAGCTCAATATAAACATTCCAGTTTTGTTCTACAAAAGAAACGCAAACAATTCACTACACACAAATCAGCCAAGTGCTGCGTAAATCCAAGGAAAATTTCCTTTCCCTCTGTGCTACACAGAGCTCTGAGCGTTACCCAGAGCCAGGCACAGGGAGAGAAGGGGCCCGTGGAGTGGTGGTAAAAAGCCCATCATTTTTATTGGTGACGTTAGAGCTGCTTCTCTGGGAGGGACCAACAGAGAGGGGACTGGAGGCAGCGGCATCACCCACAAACTTCTTGCACAAGAGCAGATCCCTATGAAACACTCGGTCTTTTTGCTTTTATGACACAGCCTGGGATTTCTTCTTTTTTTATGTCCTATTTTAACAATGTGCATATAAACCTGCATAGGAAATCAGCCAGGTGAGGCTTCCTTGGGTGAGTAACACAATAAGGTGCCTGTGCTGCATGGAAATACCACCTACGTGAAAAATAAGCTGGGTTGAAAATGCCAGTGTGCCCAGCTGCCGCCCACGGCACCGGGAGTCCTGGCTTTCCTTCTCCAGCCAAGGGCTCTGCAGTGGAGGTGAAACTCCTCTATATGCTAGATTTTGTGCCCAAATTCCTAACTGTCCATCACAGTGAGGCGTATGGCTGGAGTCCCTCATTGCCAGTCCCTCCACCAGGGCAGGGGGGACTCTGCTCCCAACCACAAGAGCATCATTTCTAGTGGGACAAGGAGTTCTGCTGCAGTAAGATCTAGAGGAGCGAAGACCCAAGCTCTCCACAAAAGCTAGTGCAAGCACGTGAAGGAAGGTGACACCAAGAGAAGGGTCAGAAGGTCTTTACTCACCTATCAGTGAATTCAGAGAAGAGTAAGAGCTAACTCGTCTCATCTTGTCGATGGTCTCAAAGGACAGGATATACTCCTCGTTCTCAGGGCTGCCCAAGGTGCTGCTGGCGCTGCTGCTGGTGCTGAGATTCCCAGGAGAAAACGCAACAGAGCTTCCAGCTGCCAGAAGAAAAAGAGAGCAGATGCCGACGCAAGAACTGGCAAGAGAACAATTTTTACCCAGGAATAACAGCCCTTTCCTGAACCCTGCAACGCTCGACGAAGGCGCAGGCAAACCCACCACACTGAATGTTTAAATACAGAGGAAGCATCAAGGGGTCAGAAAAGATTCAGTTAAAAATCCATGCACGTTCGGAAGTTGGAAGGCACCTTTTTGTTCCCCAAACACTCAGAAAAAATCAATACTAATGACCAGAAAATTGAAACTAATTATGAGGGGGCTTCTCATCTAAGCCCTTGGAACTGGCAGCTGGAGAAGCCAGGCTAAAGTCTCAGCTCATGTTGTCGGGGGCAGAGAAGAGGTAAAGAAAAATGAATGAATTTTGAAACATCTCTTACATTCTTCATTCAGGCTGAGGTTCTGCAAGGACTTGTTCAGGTTCCTCGCTGTGGTAACTGCTCGGATGTTCCCGTAGGAGCTGACGGACCGCAGCCTCGGTGTACATGGACCATCCCGCACTGGTGTCAAACTCCCACCCTCTGCGGGTGCAAAATTTAACAATTACAGATGTAACCAAAGCCATCAGAGCCTTTTGGTTATTTCCCAGCAATAACAGAACTTTAGCCCATTGAGCTAAAACAGAATGAGGGATGACAAAGGACCTTCTGTGCACAAGGACCATGTGTCTCTGCTGTTCAGGCTGTGATTTTTTTTTTAATATCCAATAAATCCAGGTGAGCTGAGCCTGGCCAGTGCCTGCAGATGCCCAGAGGCCCCCTGACTCCTCCTTCCAGGTCGGTGCTGGCCACTGCCCAGACACCGTGCCAGGACACGCTGCAGACACTAGTCAGGAGGCAGCCTTTGCAGGCTTCTGTCTGCTTCTGCTCATTAAACACCCAGTACATTTTCTCATTATAAAGAGTGACGAAAATCCTGCCTTCCTAACCAAATTTCAGGCCTGGTTTCAACTCATATTTCACCCATGACCTGGATACTTATAATTTCCCAAACTTTCTCATTTTCATTCCTGAATACAGACACAGCACCACGGCTTCAGAACAGCCAGTTTATTTGACTGCACGATGCTGGTGGGGCCGATGCTTCCAGTGCATCCTACTTCAGGATCCTTTTGGATAAGGAAAAGCACTACATAAACTGCATGTAATGTTTATTTCCTGCAGCAAAAAGGACAAACGTGGAGAAGCTTATTTTCCGATAGGATTTAGTTATTCAGACAATAGGGAGATTAAACTACTCATTGCAGAGACAGCACAGGGTCTCGTCTCCAAGTTTCCATTGCAAGTCCCATTATCCTTCAAGATTTCCAATGTACTTAACATCTAAAGAAAATATGAGGTTAGCAACAATTTCACTAGGGCTTTTCATTCCTCACATAAAGCAATAAAAACAAGAAAAGGGATGGGACCACAGACACAGAGCATAAAGTTCTTCACTGCTGCTCATCGCTGTGGTCAAGCTTCTCATTAGGGTCAACGTAACACTGAAGTTTCAGGTATAATTTTGGTGGAAAACCTCCAGTCTGGTAAGCCCGTGTGAAGGGAATCCCTTTGAATTTGAGAGGGTGTCCAGTCTCCACATCTTGCTGGTGAGCTATAGCTGTGTTTTCGATGGAGCCTGAGCGGAGGATGTGTTTCTCCAGTGCAATATATTACAGTGCTAACAGAGAGCAGAGCTCCCCACCACGCCACTCACCTTTGTAGCGACAGTGCTGCTTGATAAATCACCACCAGCAAGAATTTCATCATCTTGGGCAAACTCTTTAAATAAAAGTTCCCGAGCGCCTTCAGGCTATACATTTCCTGCCCACACAGACACAAAGCACCTACCAGTGGCAGCTGGAGAAGGGAGAGGGTAATTCTTCTCTTCTTCCATGAACTGCAGGGCGACGGTGCAGAAATTGCTCTCGTACTGAACCACCAGGTGACTTAAAGCCACCACCAGCTCCTACAGAAAGAGCAGAAAGAACAAGTAGTTCAGGGTTACGTAGGTCAGAAACAATGGACCAAAGGGAAACACAGAACAATATGGTCATTATGGTTGATATTATTAGGTGGCCATCCAGACTAGTCATTTTCCCTTCACTTCAGTGTTTCAAATCTAATTCTTCATGAGTCTTTTATACCTGAACAGGCTCCTGCTACTCTTTGATTCTGCCCAGTATTGTCAAACTGATGGTGTCACAAAAAGTACCGAACTGGTATCAAACACCCACGAGAAATGTGTGTCTCCTGCTGAGCAGCAACCAGTCGTGGCGAGGATGAGTGTCCCCACCCCTCCCTGTGCCACACACGTACGCACGGAGCAGAGCCCTCATCCTCCAGCCTGTCCCACATTCGCTCCCAGCTGAAGGAAACAGAACCTGACAAGAAGCCCTCGGGGACATGGCTCAGCTCCTCCACGAAGTGAGTCTGAACCCTCTGCCAAACTGCAGGGTCTCACACTGACCCGCAATCTCAGCAGCCAACGGGAGAAGGTGCAGCCCCTCTACAAGGGACTACCAGGGCATCTGTTCTGGTTGCCACCTGAGAACCTGAATTACCAGGGTGGGGAGGGAAGAGAAGGTGAAGCTCAGACCCTCAATTAGGTAGGGCTAATTGCCAGGCAGTTGGAAGCAGCAAAGGGGAGAGGTGGGGAGCTGGCTGTGGCTGCTGTTCTCGGTTCAGGGGACTAATCTCCAAGAAGAGAGATTTATGAATCTCAAAGAGCGTACAGTGTGACATGCAGCTCTCTCTTGAATTAAACTGATTAAATGCTGGAACGAGACAACAAAAATTAATCCTCACAACGCTGGTGACAACTGTCAGGGTGTTGATGTTCCAGTTAAGTAAACACAAGCATTAGGATGCCTAAAGACACCCATCAAGAACAATCCAGAACGTCAAAAACTATTTAACGTACTAGTGATGGCGCATCGGAAATTGTGATTCTCCAAAACCTGGAGAATTACTTTGAAACAGTCTCTCATCCCTCCTTGTGGTTTCTAAAAGCAGCAAGATCTTGCTGCTGAAGAGAGCTCTCGTGTTCTCTCCACAGCATTCACTCCCTCTCCTCTTCCTCCCCCAGGACTGCCACATACTCCCTGTTTCTAGCACAACATTACTGTTCCATTTAAAACCGGAGATCTTGTAACGTAAAACACTGCAACCAAACCAGCCATCAACGGAGAAGCATTAGAAGAAGAGCAGCCCAGCAAGAGCTCTCAGTGTTTTGTGCATCTGAAAAAGACTTCAGTGTAATTGCTCTCCTTCCTTATCCCTGTCTTCACATTCTCTTTAAAGGAAAAAAAAAAACAAGATATAAAAGTTTCCACAAGCCCCTGAGACTGTTACTGCTATTTCAGACGGAAACACATGAGCTAAACCAGAGATCTGCTGTTAAACACACATTTTGATCTGAACAACAATCTTGTCAACACCTGGGCACTACGACACACGACACTTTACTCATATTATTCCTGTCCGTAGGCTCCTTCTATTGCAAATTGTAAACCGAATGCTGTAATATGTGCACTGAAAAAGGGCAAGTGGATGAAAGAGCATCCCAGGAGGCTGCTGCGTGTGAGCCCTGAGCCTCCAGCCACCCCGCTGCGCTGATGCTGTGGCTTTCGCTGGTGGCGTCACACGTGCCTGGAGCTTCTCAGCAGGATGTGAGGTGAAGAGACTTCACAATGAAACAGATACTTCCAAATGAGTCACATCAATTGACAAACTAAATAATACACTCTCCAATTAAGTGTAGCGCAGAGCCCATCAGCATGAATCCCCCAAAGCTGCGTTCCCCCAGCTCTTCCCTACCTTCCTGACCATGGGGCTCCCGTCGTTGATGAGCTGGGCCAGCATCATGGCCACATTGTGATCGATGGTGGTGGAGTGATCCGTCCGTTCAGCTGAGTTGCCCACAAACGTTCCCAGCGCAAAGACTGCAGCACAGCGAACCTGCGGGACGCAAACACTCATTATTATTTTCCTCTTGTTTCCAGCTCAGAGTTTGCCACTGGGATTTCTCATCCCCACAAACGGCGTCTCTGGAAACCTGGACTGTGTCAGGGAAATAGCAAGGGCTAAACGGAAGCCCGTGGAGAGCAAAAACCAAAACAGATTCAGCAAAGCACCGAGTTTTAAGTATTCACAGATGCAGGAGTATATTTAATTTCCCAGAATACCTGGTGACCTTCCCATGGGTGATTTTTCCAGTTGACGTTGCCTAGAATATTAATTAACGGGAATAATGTACACGGGGAGTTGCTGTTGGGATGTGAATCTCTTTAATAAGAGTGCTGAGCCACCGTCTTCAGCTAAGGGGTCGCAGAAAGATGATGGAAAAAAGAAAAGGAGAAGAGCCAGCAGCTCAAATCAGGGTAAACTCTGCCAGATCACACAAAGAACAGAGGGATCAGATGGTTCGGGAATCTCACAGCTCGCCCTGGCAGGGGCTGCCAATGGTGGGGACACAGCGTAATCAGCAACTTAGGGATGTGCTTTGTAAAGTAGAAACGCTTGCTCCGGCTTCTCCAAGAGCTGTCCCCGTGTGCCATGGGGACAGCCAGCCCGGGTCTCCACCGTGAGGACAGAGAGTCTGCCTCTGCCCAGATCCCGCCTGGAAAACGGGGAAAAGCTGGGGCCGGAGGAAGGTGGAGGATGCGGGACAGAAAGGCTGAAGGTAAAGGGGAATCTAATCTCCAATCTGGGCACGTTAGCAGAGGCGTTTGTCTCCCCCAGGGCATGTAATCTCAGCAGGCTCTGACAGGCTCTGTCAATCACAGCCGGGCTCTGCACGAGAACCGCTTCCCTCTCGGAGAGTTTGTCACACAGGTAGAACACATTCAATTAAAGATGTATTTTCACACATACCAGGAGCAGAACAGTTTTCCGACTTGGACAAAAAGACTAGAGGGTTTTTTGTGACACACAGTGAGTTTTGGGACCACATTTTTAACAAGCTTCTGATACGCAAGTAAGCAAAAAATATGGCGTTTCCTAACTCCTGTGCCCAGATGTCCAGGGCTGCACAAACTCCTCCTGCATCTCTTTGGTTACTTCTCTCGCAGCGCTTGGATGATTTGCCCCACCTTGAAGAAACAGCAATAAGAGCTTTCTCTGAACCAGACACAATCATAAAGTTCTTGAAGGCCCTGGTTTTCTAAGTATTTCTGTGTTCCTCTGCCAGAACCCTGACAATTCAGCTGGCGTTTATTTTAAAAGTTGGATTTTTACCTCTGGAATTGGATCTGAGAGGAGACTGTAGAGCTTTTCGTGAGCGCTGTCTCTCACCCCGCACCACCTGGCTGAGTCAAAGTTCTGCCAAATGCGTCCCAAACAAATGGCCACCCACTGACGCAGAAGAGGATGTGGATCATTTAACTGCTCCAGGCAAATAGCAATCAGGTTTCCTTGAAGGCAAGCTTCCTAAAACACAGATCAATGCAGTTTATTTTGGATGACAGCTCCCCACCTCATCATCGAAAAAGAAGATTACTTCTGAAATAGACAGGAAATCAAGAGAAAATAATTATTCAGTGCTTATATACTGATTTTGTTGCAAAATACCATTTGGAAGCAGCAGGAAAGGAAGGTCATCTACAGGCTACTATAGCTAGTTAAATGGCTGAGCGTTAGAAATGCTTCCTGTGATGCATAAAGCCTGTTTTTTCCTCATTGGAAATACTCCTTGCACATGTCAAAGCCCCAAGGTTTATGGCTCATTCCACGTACCCTTCCCAACAACTTTATCACAGCATCAAGTTTCCACTTGACAGGAACCAGGCACTATTTCTTTAATGGCCCTGGAGGGGCAGCTCTGAGTGTCCATAACCTCCGCTTCCAGGTACATGATGTGTTTGTCACACCTCCGGGGCAATTTTTCTTTTAATCCACACAAAAATAATGCAAAGCAATCTCCCATTTCAGTTTGCCAGGACGCTGTTACGGAAGCAAAGGCTGAAGGCAGAGGAGAGGCGGGAGGGAGCGAAGGGAGAAGGGTGCCGGGACTCACCTGCCCGGTGGTGTAGTTGTTCACAATTACAGCCAGGATAAAAGCCGTCATCGTCCTGTGTTCAGCCTTAAAACAACAAACAACTAATTGTTATCTAGAAAACACGTCAGAGAACAACTCTAACCCGTCCTTTCTGAAAAATGGGATTGTTCTAAGCGCAGTTTGTATCACATTAAAGGAACAAGGGAGGGGAAAGCGAGATGATAGAAT
Organism: Calidris pygmaea; assembly: GCA_003697955.1. Taxonomy (NCBI): domain Eukaryota; kingdom Metazoa; phylum Chordata; class Aves; order Charadriiformes; family Scolopacidae; genus Calidris; species Calidris pygmaea. Next base: position 53,097 of record QJSC01008559.1, read on the forward strand.
TTTCTTGTTGTGCAGCGCTGGCACCAGTGCCACCAGACACTCCGGCAGATCACCAGTACCATCCTCCCAGCCAGCCCCTGTTTATGGGGTATGAACCCCTATTGCAGGAACCCACAGAGAGCTTCTGCAGAGACCAGCAGAGCCCCAGAACTACCGACTGCCTCTGTGCCCGGACCTCCCCCCGGCTCCCACCACCAGAGAGCAACCCACGCTGCTGTGACTTCAGATGAGTTTGCAAATTCCTGCTTGGTTTGGCTCCATCACCTCAGGAGCATTTTTAACTCCCCTGGTCGCTCGGCAATGCCCCCCCAGGAGAGCAGGGGGGTCACGGGAGACGAGGTGGGACATGGTCCTGCCTCAGGACCAGCTGTGTCCTACCAGCAAGAGCAGCTGGGACAAGCTTAGCAAACGTCGGGAGAGTCTGAATAAAGATGGTTTGTGCTTACCGGCATGTAAGGATCTGCCAGAACGGAAAGGAAATATTTGTGACCATTGTCCTTCACGAGGTCAGCTTGGCACGACTGAAAAACCCGAGAGAGAGAAAAACACAATGAGTACAATAACATAAGAATAGTTTTTCCTCCAATGAGGTAAGAATATTTCATGTCTTAGCAATTTCTCTCAAATCTTATTTTCATTTGAGAAGGCAAAGAAAGCGCAAGCCCTCCATGGGGGCCACAGCCAAACATGCCATGGGAGAAGGGCTGATGGGGACAGCGGTGTCTGAAGCGCGGAACCCTCTGCCACCCCCGGGATGACAGGAACGGTAACTGAAAATGTGGCCTCCTGCTTCGGAGAAGAGTTAAATTGTTTGTGTCTCTGTCTCACATTAAACCTTCACCGATATTTGAGAGCCACCAAAGGCAAAACCAAGGAGAACTCAATTAATTTTATTTAATTTTTTTTCTTTTTATTTGACAACAGAAAAATTATGTAAGATTAGATCTTCTAAAAGCCCCTTGTTAAATTCTCCCCCTGATTTCCACTCCCAGGCCAAGGCAATGAGCCTCCCATAACTCAGGTTTGCTGATTATTGCTGCAACCTTCTGGTTGCAGGGTTCTAAATCCACCAAAGTAGTGTGAAATCCTGGCCAATCCGTAAGGTGCCGAAATCAGGAGCAAGTCCCGTGGCCTGTCCCTTCAGAGGCCACCATGGTCACACAGCAGGTACCAAGCACCCAGCAGGAGCCTGCGCTGATGCCTCAGGGGGACTGCAGATGCCCTGGGGGACACTCCTGCCCCACACGGGACTCCAGAGTGAGGGGAGGTTTGGAGTGAGCCTGCTCCGTCCCCCTGCTTTAATAAAGGCAGCCCCCCTTTCCCCTGAGCATGGGAGGTGTAGTTTGGTGGCAGAGCCCTCTCTGGGTGCCTCTGTTCCCCAGCCCAGGCTGGCAGCCAGGGACAGTGACATGGGAGGAGCATGGGGAGCATCCCCCATGAGCAGGACTCTCCTGGAGACCACCATAAACTCAGCACATCTGTCTCTTACAGCCCACATCACCTGTAAATCAGTGAGGGTGGGGGGCGGAGGAGGAATTATTCATTCTTTATACTCTCTCCAATCCCCCTTCCCAGGTGGGACTAGAGTTCACAGAATCACAGAATGATACGGGGTTGGAAGGGACCTCTGGAGATCATCTCCTCCAACCCCCTGCCAGAGCAGGTCCACCCAGAGCAGGTCCCACAGGAATGTGTCCAGGTGGGCTCTGAATGTCTCCAGAGAAGGAGACTCCACCACCTCCCTGGGCAGCCTCTTCCAGGGCTCTGCCACCCTCACAGCAAAGAAGTTGCTCCTCATGTTTAGGTGGAACTTCTTATGGTCAAGTTTGTGCCCATTTCCTCTTGTCCTGTCCCTGGGCACCACTGAAAAAAGACCGGCCCCATCCTCCTGACACCCACCCTTGAAGTATTTATAAGCATTGATCAGATCCCCCCTCAGCCTTCTCTTCTCCTCTTTGACAAGAAGATTTCTATCCCATTTCCACAAACGAGCCTAATAGCTGTATTATCTGGCCAAGTGCTAGGGTGTGTTAAATCTGTAGGGCAGTAGCGTGATCCACACACAACCCAAACCCCACCGCCTGTAAAAGCCCATAAGGAGAAATCACAGGTTTTCCTGGGGTAGGATCTGCAGGGAAGGAAGTGCACGGTGCACACCATGGTTTTGCTCCAACACCAAACTCAGGCTTCGGGCTGACATATCGGGGTCAAACCGAAGGAATACGTACTACGAAAGCAAAAATTTAAGGAAGGAAACACTGACTGGGCAATCGCCCCCCCCTGGGGCTGTGCTTCTGCTGTGTGCTTCACGCCAGAGACAGCATCATGTATTTTTTATCAGGCGTAGAAGGTGACGGAGGGAACTAATGGTTGAAAGCAGAGGGGCTGGCGAGGCAGAGATGCAAAAGAATATTTTATTGCTGAAGGGAATAGCGCTGCTGGTTTTGGCAGAGCAGGGGGAATGGACTGACGCCAGGCTGCAGCTACGAGAGGCTTTCCCGACTCCCCTGTAACGCTGCACAGAACCTGCACTGCCTTTTCTCCCCCCATTCCATTCTCCGTGGGAAGACTGTCTGTTCCTTACAAAACCCAGCCTCCTGGCTATAATGTGGGCAAACGGGCACCGACGGCGAGGAGGCTGCCCATCTCCATACCCATTCGCTGGACTGACGCTGGTACCCACATCCTCGAGGGCTGGAGGGAGGAGGCAGCTCCTCTGGAGCCAGTGCTCCTGCTCCAGCCCTCCCTGCTCAGATCCTGCAGGTGCCACAGAACCAGGCACCAGGAACACCTACCTCCTTGGGAATAACCAGCTACACTTGTGAATCCTGGTACCACACGGCCAAAACAAGTTGCAGGCTCGGTGTGAAAGTTCAGATCTTACAGCAAATATGAAGTTCCCAGTGCTGGGGAGGAACCAGAGCACCAATCTCCTCTGTCTCCTCAGTAGAACACATGGGAATTGTAATTTGTCCCTAAAAATCCCACCAGTTTCCGGAATATGGCAGCACTGCCACAGCTCGGGGTGTCCTGGGCAGCCCTGGGGCAACCCCCCTTGCCCCACCACATCACCCTCGGGGAACACGTAACTTGTGTATTTGTATTAATGACAAGATGAGAAGTGGTGGCCACAGTCCTGCCAACAAATGGTTACATCTGGAGAGTAACCATACTATTTATGTCACTCCATTGATTTAAAAAGTATGAGAAATGTCCGTTTGCTGTTGTCTTCACCCAATTCTCTGGAGCAGGAAGATCTCTTTTCACAGTCCCCCTTCAGTACCGTTCACATTTGCAGTTGTTTAATGTGCACGTTTTTTTGGTCTTGCTTAAATTCCCGATTACAATCCTTATTACAGGTGGGCGGATTTATTTTTTTTCCCCTTCAAATTAAAGTATTTAAGATTCAGAGGGTGCTGGTTACCAAACATTATCAACATTTACCTGGGTTTTGGTAAACTTTGGTTGGCACCAAATTTGTTCCAATGACACGTGGCCAAACCTTGTGTTCAGCAGAGGAGGGTAAAGACTTGTCTGTATTGATATTTAGCATACAACATGAAAGGATTCTTTTAGTTTCTGGTATCATAGAATCGTAGAATGGTTTGGGTTGGAAGGGACCTTAAAGATCATCGAGTTCCACCCCCCTGCCCTGGGCAGGGACACCTCCCACCAGAGCAGGTTGCTCAAAGCCCCATCCAGCCTGGCCTTGAACCCCTCCAGGGATGGGGCAGCCACAGCTTCTCTGGGCAACCTGTTCCAGTGCCTCACCACCCCCACAGCAAAGAATTTCTCCCTAAGATCTCATCTCAATCTCCCCTCTTTCAGTTTCAAACCATTACCACTCGTCCTACGGCTCCCCTCCCTGATCAAGAGTCCCTCAAAATCTCTCCTGCGGGTCCTCTTCAGGTACTGGAAGGCCATTATAAGGTCTCCCTGGAGCCTCCTCTTCTCCAGGCTGAACAACCCCAGCTCTCTCAGCCTGTCCTCATAGCAGAGGTGCTCCAACCCTCTGAGCATTTTCGTGGCTCTCCGCTAGACCCATTCTAACACGTCCATGTCCTTCCTGTGCTGAGGACTCCAGAGCTGGACACAGCGCTCCAGACGGGGTCTCATGAGAGCAGTGTCGAGGGGTAGAATCACCTCCAATATTTGTTCCCTTTCCGGAGTGAGAGCTCACGCCGCTGCCTTTTCCCCCTGGAGCTGCCCCATCCTCCTTTCTCACTCGCCCCCTTGTGTGCAAAGCCCGGGAGAGACACAGAAATCCTAATACAACATTATTTTTGCTGTTGTTTTCTTTTAAAGCACAGCCAACCAAAGGAGAGAGGCAATAAAAGAGAAGATGGGATGGAGAAATACCCGCAGGGGAGGGTAAGGGGGAAGAGCCCTCTCAGCTTGGCTTCACCTCCCGAGGAAGGGAAGGACGGCACCACACGCCGTGTAAATTATACATGAGCCCGCTCTGACACCTACCTGGGGCTGCATCAAAAATGAGCTTTTCAAGAGTAGCTTTAAGATGAATAGTTTTCATTTTCTTTGCTTTCCAAAATCCTCTTAGGATGTTAATGAAAATGTATTTATAAAACTAAACCTGACAACGCTGAATCAACAGCGGGGAAAAATTCCAACAAATTCAATATTATTCTCCACACTGAAATGGGAGAGATATAACAAAAACAAACCCCCAAACAGGCAAGATCCAACTTCTAGAAGCAGTTCAGACAATTTCATATCAGCTTATAATCGTGCCTGCAATTAACTGTGTGCATCGCTCCTAATAATTTTATATTGCTCAACTAATTGCACCCACAAACCACAGAGTCACGTGTACGACTATACAGATTTATCTGCAATTACTTACCTGCTTAATTATTTATTTTAATCCCCACAAACCAGAGCTCTGGCTAAGGCCAACTTTAAAAATCAGGGCTGAGTTTTTAAACCTCATCCTGAAAGGTACTAAGATATTGTAGAGAAGACCAGAATCATGGACCATGGCAGGAAAAACCCGGCTTCGGGGCAGCGGGGAACTACTCCTGTGCCAACCATCACGTACACTGGACTTGGAATCGGATTTATAAGTTAAAAGTCACCAAAAATTGTTTTTGACTTCTTCCTAGAAGAATTCTGTGTCTGAGGACTATGCCCAGCCCGTTTGACAGGAATGGTCAAAACAGAACACGTTTGGTCACAATCCAAAGTGAATAAATTGAGGGGGAGCATGAGTGTGTGCCTGCGCTCTCCTGGGAAGGTGTGACAGGAGGGATGAGCGCGTTTTAAGCCCTTTCAGCAAACGAAGCCATTTTTTCCCCAATGCAGATGCAACCAGTGAGACCTGATGGCTTTCACCTGGAGCACCTGGACCCTGGAACCAGAGGGGACCTGTGAGATGTTCCGTGATGCTGCAGTGTTAATGTACAGAGCAAACCTGCTTTCACCCCGTGCAGCTGAACCCTCCGGTGTTAGCACCTTATCGGGGGCTGCCCGTTCACAGAGTTCCAAAACTGGCTTTTATGCAAGTGGAATAAATTAACGAGGTAACACGCTGGTCTCCAGACAACGCAGCGTCTTTCTCAAGCACCTCAGGAGAAAGTCTCAAATTCTAAAGCAACTGGATGAAGCAAACGGTGCTGAAAACCCAAAGACAGCGCCAAGTTCACGGTACTCACGCTGTCCACTGCCAGAATTTTAGCCCAGATGAAGACGAGGAGGGGCCTCAGCTCACGAGCCGAGCTCTGAAGCAGCTTCAGGACGTAGGGGAAAATGCCGACGGAGAGGGCCTGGGGGGGCAGAGAGAAGAGCAAACCCCGGTGAAGGGCTCAGCGTCTCCGCAGCGGCAGCGCCGGGCGCTCTGCCGAGCTGCAGCTTATTTAACCACACAGTGAGAAATTCGGTAGAAAACAATTTCATACATTTCTAGTAAAAAGGGCATCCCTGTGTATTTGTCTATTGCTCGTTTTAATCTTGGATGTCACCAGATATTTTCAGACTCATTTGGTCCACAGAGACTCAGAGTTAATCTAGGACTGGCTTTTACTCGTTACAGCCTGTGCTATTTTATGCTTCATGATACGCTGCTCTCTCCTCAGCTGGGGCCATTTGCTCTCTCAAGTAAACATATTGCAAAAGCTCAATAATTACAGTCCTCCCACTGGAAATTAAAGAGGCCTCTCGCCTTACACAGGCTTTTTACCAAGCCTTTTCTGTGGGACTAGAGACGATGCTCACTGGAGGACACGCAATGCCTGAGAATCCCCCCGTGACTGCAGCCCCCCTTCCCAGGCCACAATGGAAAGGAAATATCACCCACCCAGTTATCACCCACCCAGTCTGCCCAGTATCGCCCAGTGGGATGGCCAACCAGCACCATAAAGCAGATAAAGGCTGGAGCAAAGGTCAGTGTGGCTGACCTGCAGCTCTGCTTCGATCCTCCTCCAAGTTTATAACCCTGAGGACTTAAGATCACCTTTAATACACAATTTTTTCCAACCACTGAGGGCTGAGCTGCCTGCGAAAGCTTGGAGAAGGGAGTCTTGGCTGAGATGAAGGAGGAAGGTAAAGAAAACCAGTAAAAAGCCCCATCATAGAGCTATTCCACAGCCAGCTGGTGGTTCATCTTCAACATCGTTATCAACAAATAGCTCCATTTACAAGAGTGTTTTAAACCGCTCCCCTGTTTAACTCTTATTTATTACCCACGCTGTGCTAGCTGCTTTCCAAAATGCAGAAGGCAGCTGCCTCCTTCTCAGAAGAGCTTATAAAATCCAGCGACCAAATAGATAAAGAAAATGATGCAGCCAGTAAGCTGAGAGCAAATGATACTCCTATGCCTGTTTTTTGTTATTTATTTTGCATGACAAACCTTCTCATTTGTCCCAGGTATTTTCTCCTGTTTTGTCCCTTATGATATTTTACAGTAAACTATTCCCAAGGGAATCCTCTCCCTACGAATGCAAATGAACAGCTACTTGGCCTTCTTGATTAATACAAACCCCTTTTCTTTTAGGGATGCTTTCTCCATTTCACACGCATGAAGAACACGCAAAACCACTGGTCATTTGTCTAACCCATGGAATATCTTCCACATCTTCCTTCCATAAATCATCATTTGTATTTTTTCGCCTACACTGATAGAGAAATCAGACTTTTACGAGACTGTACGCAACCTCCACGCACCAAGCTCACTGCCCAGGGACCCAGGTCCAAAAACCTTCCCAGCAGATCGAGCGCCCGCAGCCGATGTACCTGGCTCAGCAGCACCTGCGGAGAGAGGGACAAGAGTTATTCCTAAAGAGAACAAAAACCCCTCGTGACCACAGAGCAAACGCATGTGGACCTCGGAGTTTTGACTCAGAACAAACTGAGCGAACAAGCTGGAAGACAGAGCCTGACCACTGGTAAGTGTCACCCCACTGAGCAGTGTCACCGGGGGGGTGACACAGCACTCTCGCCATCACAGTGCAGACACCCCCAGGTGTTTTCCACCCCATCTCCCCAGCATTGCTCCGCTGCTTCTCTCCGCTCCCTTCCCTCGAGCGCCGTGGGGCTTGTGCCCCACAGCCCTGCTCCGCGGAAGCAGCCCCCGTGGATCCCAAATATTCTCACCGCCCTTCCCCAGCAAAGCGGGAACAGGACTGTACCCGCAGGGAGGATCCAGAGCTGAGGAAAAGTTCCAGCCTCCCATTTCTCAAAACAGCTCAGAAGCAGAAAAAGAGGCTTTGCTTTCCTTGGCAAATCGATGTAAGAGACTTAAGAGGGAAGCAAAAGGTCACACTAGTCGTTAATAAAAATCTCATTAAAATGGAGTCTGACAACGATAATGAGGTGGTAGTTTACTGGCTTATACCTACCCTGGTGTGAAATATTAACAGTCAGACTTTCAGTTCTTAATCTCCTTAGCAGATGTAAGATATCGGAATGCACCGTTTAATCCTCAGTTTCAATTGAGGAACATCCCTCAGCATGGGTCTCGGGGAGAGAGACTCGCTGATTTACCTCCCCAATTCCATCCCCTCCTCGGTGTTTACTGCATACTCAAATTAAATTATTTTTCATGTTTGATATTGAAGAATAACTAAATTACGTGGCTCGTGTCTCCTGCTATGGCTGACTGATACTGAAGTTGTGCAGAGAGAGTCCAGAGGACGACAGGAGGATGTGTTAACTCCTCTAATCGTTTCATCTCCCGATATCAGAGCTCAGGTCTCGGGACAGGTCATAAGAGAAAGGATTTTGGTCATCCTGCCCTAGTTGGCACCAGCCTATTCCATAACCTCACTACAAGACTTGGAACGATTAACAACGTGCTTTAAAGATGCCCAGGATGGGAATAACGGGGGCAGCTGCTGGAGATTAAGCAGTAGCAGAAACCAGGGCAGGGTGGGAGCTGGGGAGGCTGAACCAACAGACGGGGACATGCCGGGCGCAGGGCGCTCTCGCAGAGACCTGTACAGATAACACAGCATTATATCTGACCTTCAGAAAAAAAAACACCTAAATCCACAAATTCTGTCATAGCTGGGAAAAACAAAAGGATGTAATTGAATATTTCCAGGTGAAGATACCAAACCCCATCTCACCGCTGCCTGCATCCCACAAGAACCTTTATCAAACTGTGTGTAATTTTAGAAGCTCCATTTCATTATTCTCAAAACCAAAAAAGCCATCAGTCTCTCTCAGGTTTTTATATTCCCACCTCCCCAACTGATTTGCACAATAACCTGAAGCCAAAACTGACACAAATTCGAGAGACTCGGATAAGGACGTGGGGAATCTATGCACAATTTACGATCTTTTAGGGAAATGGTGGAATTGCTACAGTCTGCAGTGCATGCCCACAGCACTGCCCCACGTCCCTCCCTGACATCTGCCCAGCATTACTCCTAAACACAAGACAGGGAAGCTAATTATGTCCACAAGTAAAATTTAGAGATTAACCAGGACACAAGAAGATAATGTAGAAATCCAAATTTTAGCAGGAATGTCCTGACAAATGCAGGAGGATGGAAGGAGGAGCTGCAGCAGGGCTTTCTGTGGAGCAAGGGAACCCCTTGTCAATGTGCACTGGAGCTCATGCGGCAGGAGGTACTTCCACGAGCACCCAGCATCTCCTCGGGCTCCTCAGGCTGTGTGTGCCACTTTCTCCTTGGCAACTCCTCTATCCTCCACACCAGGGGCCACCTCTGGCCAACCTGCCCCACGCAGCCACAATTCAGAACAGAAAGCAACTTCTTCAAGTCAATAAAAGGCCACTTACAAAGGACCGTTTCCCTGTCCTTGACAAGTCCAATCTTTCATGGCTGGCATCACGGCCCTGGCACTCAAGACACCCTCCTGCCCCAAGGGCACACATCTCAAATGGGCAAAGAGCCTCTGTCAGGCTCCAGCAGCAGAGTCTCAGCACTCCCACGGGGTCAAAGCTAAGAGATACTCAAAAGGGGTCTCAAAAGCACTTCCTTCCCTCTCTTCATCAGTTGGTCTCTGATTCAAACCATCTCAAACCTGTTAACAAGGAATCTTATTCCACTATACAATTAATATGCTTTAATTATATGAATAATTACACTGCCCTAGCTCACTTTTGCTCCAGGAAGGAAAGCAGGCTCCTTCACCAGGTGACCTCTCAATTCCACTGCAAGGTTAAGTTACCTGCAGAGCCCTCTGCTGCCAAATAACTCACTGGAAAGCAGCAAAGTTGTTGCTGGAACAGAAACCTGCCTTCTCCCATTGCACCGACAGAGATAAACCACATGTATATTTATCCAACCAATCTCTCCAGGCTCGGGAGGCTCAGGAAAATTATGCTTTGGTCGTGCAGAGATTGATGGTGCTGTCAGTCACGGAACAAGCTGGTCGCTAACAGAGGAAGGTGAGTCTTCTCCCCTTAGTGAAAAAAAAACCCACATCCTTGTACAAGCGACTGGAATCATGTTCCTTTAAACTGAAAGACTTTCGCTAGCCGGTAGACAAGAGACCAAGGTACCTTGACGAAGGTTTATATTTCTGTCAATACAAACTCCTGGGGAGGAGAGGACAAGAGCAGGTGACAATTGTAATATGCGCCTTGCCATAAAATATTATTTGAAATGAGGTGTTATATTTCTTCCGGATTTACTTCTCCTTTATGCATATGAACTTTGTCTAGTCTGAGCCAATGCCTACTAGAGCTCTACATTGCTTCCAGGCATGGTCTTCTGAGACTTGTTTCTGTGTTCTTGCAGCAAAATTTCAGCGTCGCATTAAAGGGAACACTTCCCAGGCTGAACCAGACGGATAAAGAGCCATTTCCAAACTAGTTACACTGCAATAACTTCTACTCTCAGAAAATGGAGAGAAAAATCAGTCTGTGCCTGACAGAGCTGGCACGTAAGAGGAGATGCTACGGGAGAAAACAAGAGAGATGTGCTACTCCCTGACGAAGTCTCGCTGCTGCAGAGCAGAGGAGGCGGCAGAGCCGGGTCCTGCCGAAGCTGCCAAGGGACTAGAGCAGGAAGCTTTGCCCAGTGGGAGAGCGAGGGTGTGGGGGAAGAAAAGCCCTTTGTCTTTATCTGCACAGCTCTAGGAAACATTCAATCAGCTCTAATTAATCCTGAAGGAGCCCACATGTAGTTTATGTACCCAAACGCCATCCAGCTGGTGGGGGAGCTGCAAGACCTGGCCACTCACCTGCAGAACGATGGGGAGCTGCTCCGGGGGGTTGCGGTTCTCCACCCCCATGGTCAGCCACACCTGGAACGCCGTCAGCTGCTCCGCAAAGAAGGGGCTGTGCTGGGGGAGCCAGAAGGGGAATGCAGTTTTGGGTTAAAAAAATTTAAAAAAAGATGTGAAACAACTAGTTTTGGCACCTAGAGACTCACACAGTTTATCGTTTCCCAAAACTATTCTTTTTCATTTGCAAACATTTGCTTGAGGTTTCTTTAATGTATACAAATTTTCCAATTGATTTTAAATACGCTGGCATTCTCTAATGGAAGTGTTTGAAAAAGGAGAAGGAAAGAATAGAGAAATAGGAAAAGATACCAGAAACAGTCTCAGGGAAATCTGGTTAATCTTTTCCACGTATGCAGCAGAGAGAACAGCAGTGGATTTATCTGCTCTGCAGAGCAGTATCACTCCCGTAGCAGCACACGGTGCTGCCTCTGCCCAGTCCACAGCGAATACAATCCAAAAAACACCAAAAAATATGTCCAGCCACATCTCAGCCTTCCCCGGCTGCCATAAACCTCTCCTGCAAACAGGTGCCCATTCAGATGCGCTGCTTTGGATTGGAAGAAGCTACCTCCTATTTATCAGTTTTTTAATTCAAGCCTTTTATTTAGCTCTCCATCACTTCTGACACCTGTAATGCAGTAAAAGGACCTCCTACAGGCAATCAGATGTGACTGAGTGCTCTGAAATGGCAAGAGTCAGGTCTCAGGCACCATTTCTACGAGGAGGGGTTTCCTCCTCACCAGCAGGTGCGGCTGAATCAGACACGTGAGGAACTTAAAGTTGATTTTCGGTCTATTCCTCTAAGCAAGATGAGCAGACATTTACAATCTTCCAAAAATATAAACCCTTAAACCGCAACAATTCAAGACTCAAGAAAGCAAAAGTGATGCGTTGCACTGGGGTTTCAAATAATGGGTTAAACTGGGCACACAATGTTTCAAGATTTTATCCAACTTACCCTAAAGGCAGTTCCTTCCTCTATAATTGTAGGTAATTGGGAAAGGCAAATATCAACTGCAAGGTCCCACGCTTGCCTGAAGAAAAAGGTGAGAGAGGAAAGAGAAGTCATTACGAGTTATCCCTAAGTAATATCAAGTTAAATTTAAATTCTGATCATACAAGTCTCTGGACAGAACAGTATTGTCTGACTGGCTTAGAAATGCTTAATTTAAAAAAAAAAGACAGATATAACATATGAAAACTATTCAGAAAACAGTGAGAAGGTCTAATCCAGTATCGTTTCAGGCTGAGCAACACAAGGTGAGGGGAGTAAAATGATCCCTGGCTGAACTTTGCTCCTCTCTGTAACCTAGAAAGAAGCCAGAGTGAACTGAAGTCCTGTGAGATACCTGTCCTCATGCAAAAATGGATGACTTTTGTTTTTTTTAAACTAGAGAAATGAACTCAATCCTGGATTAGCTCCAATCCATAATCCTCCTGCACCCACCTCTGTTCACCCCAAACCTCGCCTCCTCTGCACCCCAACCCCACTGGCTCAGGAGGATGCAGTTCTCCGGTATCTCCAGCTCAGGGACCCACCAGCGCCACCGCCCTCATCCTCCTCAGACACCCTGTCACCGCACACAGCCCCAGGACACCAGCTCGGTCCCCATCCAGCCCCGAGCTGGGCTTTGTGTGACAGCCTGCTCTACACAGACTGGCTCTACACGATTCACCCCAAGGATGGAGGAATCTACACTAAACTAGAAAAGACAAAATATTTTAAAAATTCAGCTTTTACACTCACCTACTTCTTATCTACTGCTGTTTAATGGCTAAAGTATTGTGATCTACAATATTTTCTGGGGTGCATCAAGAAGAGCAGGGCCAGCAGGTCAAGGGAGGTCATCCTCCCCCTCTGCTCTGCCCTGGGGAGGCCCTGTCTGGAGCACTGGGACCAGTTCTGGGCTCTCCAGTTCCAGAAGGACAGGGAACTGCTGGAGAGGATACAGCAGAGGCTACAAAGACGATGAGGGGCCTGGAGCATCCCTCTGATGAGGAAAGGCTGAGGGACTTGAGTCTCTTTAGTCTGGAGAAGAGAAGGCTGAGGGGGGATCTGATCAACACCTATAAATACTTCAAGGGTGGGTGTCAAGAGGAAGGGGCTGGTCTTTTTTCAGTGGTGCCCAGGGACAGGACAAGAGGAAATGGGCACAAACTTGACCGTAAGAAGTTCCACCTAAACATGAGGAGCAACTTCTTTCCTGTGAGGGTGGCAGAGCCCTGGAAGAGGCTGCCCAGAGAGGTGGTGGGGTCTCCGTCTCTGGAGACATTCAGAGCCCACCTGGACACGTTCCTGTGGGACCTGCTCTGGGTGGACCTGCTCTGGCAGGGGGTTGGAGGAGATGATCTCCAGAGGTCCCTTCCAGCCCCATATAATTTTGTGATTCTGTGATTTCAGTGTTACAGTTATTACAGCACATACATTGCGTACAGTGGCCAAGGACCATGTTGTGGCTGATTCATGTGCCAATGGTCTGCTGCAAAATGTTCACAAACTGAAATAAACGCATTTGGTCTCCCAAGTTCCTAAAACACCTTTAAAAAAGTGAAACAGTTTCTTTTTACCCCAGAAGCGATTATCCCTACTTTATCCATAGACGTTCCAGGCACTTTTCATTTTAACACATGAATTTATGCACTCTGAAAGGCAAAGGAGTTAAACCACCACCCGCAGGGTTTCTTACACAAAAGAAACTCATTTACTCTCCAGACACATTTGCTCTTCCATGGCTCGTGGCCATCGTGTGTTAACATCAATAGGCTCAGCAATTTTTCCTCTCCCAGGAACATTTGCAGACATAAGGCCATAGGTGATAATCAATACAGTGTGTTTTAGTCACCTGCTCTAATAAGTCCTTAAATCACTCTGTTTGGAGTCAAACAAAGCCTTCCATTAGAACAACTGCCGAGCAAAATCCATCCCATTAGCCCAACCGGCAGCTGTTCTCAGCCCAAAACAATCCCTCCAATTAGATGGAAAAATAAACTATAAGGCTCTTGCTTTTTTTTTTTCCCTATGGATTCAAGAGATGCAGCTTGTTTTAGCTGCCCCAGACTCCATCCCTCTGCTTCACAGCACTCACCTTCCACTTGACAATATGCTGCCAATATAATTAAGAGGTAATCAAGAGATAATCAAAGCACAGGCAACAAATGCTTCCCACATGCTCAATAAAGACCTATGCCGGAGACAAAATGTTTACGCAGAGCTGATGAGAGAGAGATTTATTCCTGGTTCAGGCAGAGGCAAAGTCAATTAGTGCAAATATAAAGATAATTTTACTTCAAGCAAAGAATGAATATTTCTGACTTTCAGGTTTCTTGGAGGAACAGGGCAATAACACCTAAAGAAATTCTCCAAATGGTAGAAAATGCCTTTGAGAGAAGTTGTACTAACACCGGAGAAAAACAGCTTAGAGATCAGAGGCAACTGGTCTCATTCTGGCTGCCTGTGAAAGGATTCTGTGCAGTCATGGCACTGCAGAGGAACAGAGCTAAGGTGCTGAGCTCCTCGGTCATTTTATGTAAGAAGCACCAATACTGCTACACAAGTGTCCAAAGCAGCCCCGCAAGGTCAAATCTCAAAGGTTTTAAGTGTTATTGGAAAGAACAAACGAAGATTTTAAGAGATTTTAGTAGATTAAAACAAAAATCTCTTTTTATACTTCTAAAACCAGGCCATTAAAAATCAATGAACCCATGAAGCCAGTGTTACTCAATCCTTCATAAGAGTAACCACCACCAGCACGTCCTGACCCCGGTGCCCATCACAGCCTGGAGCTGCTGAGCCAAGTCACCCGTGGGAGACTCCAATCAATCCAGCTCTTCCAAGGATTCTCCCGCTTTTCCACGATGCTCAAGAGGCTTTAGGCTGCACACGAGCTGCCACAGTGGTAACTCACTGTGCTGGCAAGACAGATGATGGCATTAAACAGGCTTTATAATAATGAGAAGATTCAAAACAAGCCACAAGTGAGTGGTGAAGGACTAACACCACGGAGTAAAGGAACAGAAGGGGAAAAACACTTGTACAGTCATGGTGAAAATACCGGCTGGTGGTGGGGAGGAGCAGTGATTGACTGTTCCAATACGCCAACAGGAAGCAGAAAGGTGGGCGCTTGCAGACGTGCTCGTGGAACTAATATTGCACTTTAGCACACAAACAAGAGATAAATTAGGGAGCAGCAGGGAACGGGGAGGGGTGGCCTTGCATCCTAGAAGTGATTTATGAAAGCCAACCCCAGAGATCACTACCTCTCTGCCTCCTGGGCGGAGGCAGCTGCTTGCAGAGTGCTTTGGAAGGTTTGTTTCCCTACACTGGGTGCAGAAAGAGCCGGGCAACACCTCGGCATCGCTCCTGCCTCCTCCCTCCCTCACCGTGTTCTTCCAATGGCCCCACAGACCTCCTTGTGAGAAGATGACACTGTGATGCATCCACTGGGCAATGCCCTACTGAAATATCGCAGGGCTTCAGCTCCACTGCACTATGCTACTAAAGAATGTAGTAGGTAGATTCCATCTATCCCCCCCCCCCTCAGCCCAACACCAGCTTCACCCCAGCAGGACTGTTTAAATTTTATTTAAACTATATTATTGATGTGTTTTAACACTCTCTCTTCTTCTGGAAAAAGTTTGTATTCTATTGCACCGCAGATACATTAGTGGGAATGAGTATCTAGTGCTGGGACAGTCGTGCTGAGGAGCAACCAGAGAGAAGTTGAAGCCACACATAGCCCTGGGGCTCAGGCACCCTGTTTTCTACTTGGTTTAAATTGTATTTCTGGAACTGTTAAATATTTCAAGTATGTTGGACGAGATTTTTCATGTTTGCTGTTTTCCTGCAAGTACAATTCAACAACATACTCCGCGTGATTGATTTTTCCCGATTTCAGCCTGAATTCACCTGCTTCAGTGACACGGTGACCTCCCTAAGCCTGCTTTAGGGGAGACAGCTGGGAAGCTGCTCAGACACGGCTATTTTTAACATATATTTATTGCTATGAATATTTGTTACAACAATGAAATCCTCCTTTTTCCGACCAACGCATTCCCTGGCTCCAGCCGCAACTTAAAGCACGCGCTTTGCTATTTTTGTCCTCCATTTCTCCCCATTAAACTATTTGTAGTCTGTTAATGGGTCTTGGAGACGTTAAGACTAACACATAGACACACACAAATCTGGTGAAATCAGCAGCGTAATCTGAATTAAGCTGATCCTTCAAATGTCAAACAGTTCCAAATACCCTCTCAAACAGTCACTTTCTTCTTGCTGAGCTCCCGAGTCTTTCTGGGGAACTAAATGAGCCTCATTTCGCCGTAAATCGCCGAGCAGCCCCGCATCTGTTCTCCACGCTCCCACGGCCTTCAGAGACTCCGGCTCCTCTCCCACCTGTAATTGGGTTGCTCTATTATGGGGTTCTTTTCAGCCAGAATTCCAAGCTTATTTTATTTCCAGTACGTTATGACTTTCTTTCAACTAGAATTTCATGGTCGGCGTATATGCTATTGCAATATTTCTATTATGGACAAATCATAGCTCTTCCAAAGCATAATTAAGGTACTTTGTTTTTAATATATGACCTATGTTAGGAACTGTTTCCAAACACATTATTAGGCCTTTTCAAAGGCCGTGAATATAACTCGCTGCCAACAGCAGTAATGTATAAACCATAATTCATCACAGGAGAGATCAAGATGCTGACAGAGCATCAGGCCTCCTATTCTTACTGCACAATAGAGGGAACCGCTCTGGAAGCTGAATAGCAGAGCCAGTCAATCAATAGATATTAATATTAATACTTTTATTATAGCGATGCCTGCAGCAGCCAACAACCTACGGTGCGAGGCACCACACAAATACAAACAGCCCGTGCCCAGAAGGGTTTGTGCCGAAGCAGGTAAAACAGAGAAAGGCAAGAGAAGAAAGCCAGGAAGGAGGGAGCATGTCAGAGCTTACCAAGCAGGGCAGGGTCACAGGGATCAGCTCTCCCGATTCCCAAACAGGGTGCCCTCCTTGGTGAAGTGAAAAGATTGACAGACTGGGGGTCAAATTTTCCCTCAAAAATTAAGCGTTCATTTTTCCTCCATTGTTCAGGTAAAAAGGATAATTAACAGAGCAGGGAGCAGTGGTCTCCCAAATGAATTGACTAGAACAACAATCCAATAGGACTAAATTTTTAAAAGTTGTCTTCAGAAGGACTAAACCAAAAGGAAGAGCAGCTCCTGCCTCCAGGAGCTTCAGTGCTTCCCTTACAACCGTGCCAGATCCTCGAACCACGATAATGTTTGAAAATGGCTTAGGCAGAATTGTCAAACGAGCAGAGACAAAGGAAAGGAAAAGAGATAAAGAGGAAATGTCTGAGAAGGGGCAGGTGTTAACTATTCACAAGGCAACTGATCTGCAGACTGGCCCGTGTCCGTAACAGCAAAGAAACACAGAAACTCTGCGTTACTGCTGTGAATGGAGGAGCAAAGCCCAGGAAGCCAGAGGAGCATCCAGAGGACAATATATGCCTGTATGTACTGGAGAAGCTCAAACGTTGCACCGTGCCTTCGGCTGCAAGCAACAACCCAAACCTGAGTCAGGAACGTGCCCTCTGTGCATGCGGGATCCCAGGGAAAGGCAGGAGGCCCTAAACCAACCCAAATCAACAGCCCAAAAAGCACAGGAGAAGGGAGGAGGAGGGATGGGGAAGTCCCCCAAAGTCAGATCCTTGAGGAGCAGGGGCTACACACACCAGAGCTGCTATTTGCAGCCATTAAGCATTTATAACAGTGCAGGAGAGAACCCTGGAGGATGTTCTTGCCCCTCACTTGCAGACCAAACCACTGCTGACACTTCCCTGGACTCACTCCCCCAACACAGTCTGACGTCAGAAATCTATGAAAAGCCCCCATAAAACAGCCATCAGCAAAACCCTGCTGTCTCATCCCCCCACCCAACAGCGCAGACGGAGAGTCAATGTGACCATCAAATCGCGTTGTTTGAAGTTCCCGTTTTTTTCCAGGCTCCCTTGGCCAACTCTCCTGCCCTCCAGCCCCATCACCCAGTTTATCTGAACAGCAAAGTGGGTTTGGAGGTTTCAGATCAGGGATCCATTGGAAAATTCTTGAATGAAAGGTGGTAAGTACATGCAGATGATTATTTTTAGAAAATATTTAAACGAGCCCTAAATTAGTTTCTAAATTTGTCCTTACTAAAAGTTCATCATAATCAACTGAGCCACCTCTGACCTGAGTGGAATTTTTGAGGTTTGCTTCAAAGTGCACATTTTTCTGGAGGACACTGAATAAAGCATGTCAAGGGATTCTCTGCTCCCTTGCTGTCTACTTTACTAGTGTTTGGGATTCACAAGGAATTTTCTTTAGGAATTTCTTCTTCTGGTAAATCCCCAAAAGCAGCACCAATGCCATTATCCTGTTGCGTGATCTGAGGGATTTTGCAAAGGGATTTGCACACCGCTGTGAACTACAGCACAAGCAAAGAAAAGAACATGTTTCTGGAGTCCATTATGCCACCACACAGGTCTGTGAGAGACACAAAACAGGATCCAGGCCTTCCCAGTTCCATTCCTGTGGTTCAACTTGTGGATGGCAACACCAGCTGCAAGTCAGGTCACACTCCCATAGGGAATGATAAATGGAGGCTTTTAATACGCTGGCAATAAGAATGAATTAAATTCTCTTAAGAAACTGGAAATATAGGTTTTCAATATGCTGGCAATAAGCAAGCTATAAATAACTTCAGAAATTTACTGGTTTAATTTCAAAATTGCAGTAGAAACATGTTCTCTTCTACTGCAACTGGAAATGCACAGTTCTACGGCTCAAGCTCTGCCACATCCCGTGACAACAGCACCTGAAAGACACCGTGGGAACTCCAGTGGTTTTTCTGCTCTTCACTTACAAATGTCCCTCGTGTGACACAACGATATAACAACTCACCAGGTTTACAAATGACCGAAACAATTTTCCTCAAAAGCCGCTAATCCAACACGTAAGGACTGCCGTGTGCCAACACTACCTCGAGTAAGGCTGCCTTATTGCTGATAATTCCACCCAAAGTCTCCCCGTGGCCCCCGTGCTCTTCCATAACCCAAGCAGCTCCGTGCTCCCAGCGATGGCTCCTGATGCCTGCAGACACGGTGGGGCTCCCCCTCCGCTCCCCCAGGGAAGCCGGGCCCTGGCACCCGCACTCACCCGTGCTGCCGCTGGATTTACACCGATCACCATCCCTTCCTGCTTCCTCTACGTGTATTATCCTCCACAATTTCATGGAGGAAACTTATCAAAAGGATTTTGAAAACGCGGGCAAACGAAGCCCCCTCAGCTACCTCTACCCGTCACTGCGTTAGCCCTTCAGCAGTGACCCAGCTCTCATCTTCTCCTACAGGAGCTACGTTAGCTTGACTGTACCGCTTTGTACTTGGCCAAATTTTGTACTGTTCTATTCTCAAACATACTGAATTAAAAAAACATGAAAACAAGCATTTTTGTTATTACTGTTATTATTATTTTTATTATTATTATTCATGGGACATTTGTTTGGTAGTCAAAACCCCACTTAAGAGCTTTTCGGTAACTGTGCCACCTCCATTGCCATTAATCATCTTAAAAGCTACAGTAGAAGTAGATGAACTCTGCAGCAAAAACATTCTTCTATTTCAGCAACGCAAGTTAAGAATTTTTCCCTCCCCACCCTCCGCGATCACGGGTCACCAGCTTTTAATACTTTGTGGGAAATGAAGTATTTCTCTTCTATTGGGAGTGAAGGAAGAACCAAAGCTTCTGTATTAGAGAATCCCATTATAATTGTGTACACGCAGAGAAGAAATACACTTGGAGATGAGTATTACACTGCCACGTGCTCTTTCATTTTTGATCCAGTGACTGAATCAGCAAAGCCCCGTGGAGATTTAAGCAGTAACACTCTTTCCTGACTCCGGTGCCTGAAATCTCCCGGGCGCTCTCACTTACCACATGGCGTGCATGTAGGTGGGCGGCAGGCGGGGGCTGCTGACAGGGGTGCAGTTGTAGGATCTCATAATCCTTTCTGCCAAGAGAAAGTTCCGAAACAAACTGGCCACGAGCAGGTCTTGCCTGAAGAGCTTCTGGAAAAGATCTGCAAAGAGATCCCATGAATTACTAGGTGCACATCTTTGTAACTGAAGTACCGTAGGTAATATGCAAAAGTAATTTAAAACCTAAAAACATGTTAATATTTTATTCCAGTAACAAGGAACCTACAACAGTTTTGCAGTGACATGATATGACAACTATTAAAAGCAAATCCTGCCTTCTGAGTGCCCTTAAAGCATCGCAGTTACTCTCCATTTTACATTAACAGGATTAAATACTTTTACCTCAGGTTCTTTTTTGCCTTTTCTGGATAAAATTCCTCTTTCGGTGTTTCACTTAAACTCAGCCTGAGTTTTTGGAACTGGCTGAGGGAGGAAAGGACCTCTGGGTACTGTTCAATCAAGAGCTACACACCCGTTACCTGGCAGCTCGACGGGCTTCTGAGAAGCCAAAATGAATCCTAAAAGACAGCAGATGTGCCATCTTTTAGAGAGGCCAAGAAGAATTGATGCTGCACTGAGCATTAGAGAGCACAGTTGGAAAACTGTTCACAAATGTGGCCATCCCATGCTCCAGAAACACGAATTCACAGCAGAAAGGGGTAGAGAAATGGGATGAAGTTACTCACGGGACACAGATGGCCTTACCAGCAAAGAGGAAAACACCTTTATTTATGATACTAACAAAGGCTGGAAGAAAACAGATTGCTCTTTACAAATACAGTAAGAAAGAAAATTATTCAAGCGAAAGCAATCACGTTGGCAGTAGAAATAAACCTGTCTGGTTTCTAATGATCAGGGCGCTGAAAGGCTTCTTGTAGAAAAGAGAGAATGTAAAATATTTAACTAGCCTTAAGGTTCAGGCTGATCTGTTTTTTTCAGTATCAGGCTTTAATTTTCTCCTTATTTCAGGGTCTCATTTGTCTTGTTCTTCATCCTCCTACTTTGAATAAGCAACACTCGCCTCTGATGAAAACTCGATTCCCCTGCCCGAGCCTTACCTCTGGGCAAGACGTTCCAGGCAATGGTGTCTGTGATGGCGGTGAAGATCCAGTTCAGCTCCCCCAGGGGAGTCCTCCGGTCATTCAGCCTTCCTGGAATCCTGCAGGTGGGGAAGAAAAACCAAGCAGGCTTCCTATTAAATTTATTTTTAACCCTAAGCCTCAATCAAGGCTCCCAGTGGACAGAGGGGATTTGTCACTGAGACTGACACTAGAATGTTTTGCCTAATATTCACATTTTGGCATTTGCTTAAGCTGCTTACAAAACAGGACATACAAACTAGAGAAGATGCAGAAAAAAAAATTAAAAAAAAAGTAGGGAATGATGTCATACAGTGAGAGATTTAAGATCATTCTATCTACACTACCAAGGAACAACTTGAACATTGTGGATAAACACCTACAAGAGAGAAAAAACTTGGTGCCAACAAATACTTTAGACAAGTGGAGGAAGGAGGAAAAGCACTTGACCATTAAAAGAAAGGGAAGCAATTCAGACTTTGTCTCTAAAAGGCTTGAGGCACACGCACTTCAGAGGAGCAGGAGATATCTGACCCTTCTGAGGAGTAACCTGGTAAAATTCTGTAGCCCGAGATATGCAGAAGGTCAGAACTGAGAAATGGGCTTCTCTGGGCTTAACATTTATTATTGGAAGCATCAGTACAGAGACAGCAGCTCGATGGAAGCGGAATCGGTGAAGGTGGAACAGCAACGTTCTACCACAAATCCTGCTGTTCCCAGAGCCAGGATCTTAGAATCGTAGAATTGTCTAGGTTGGAAGGGACCTTTAAGATCATCTAGTCCAACCATCAACCTAACTCTGATAAAAACCATCACTAATCCATATCTCTAAGCTCTATGTCAACCCGTCTTTTAAGTACCTCCAGGGATGGTGCTTCAACCCCCTCCCCGGGCAGCCCATTCCAACGCTTAATAACTTTGCTTTTGTAGACTGATAAGTCACTCAAATTTATTTCGTCCAGGAACTGAACAAAGATTTCATACCACATTTGTTCAGCTGTAATAAGATGTAAGACTGGAGCGACCAAACCTCAATCTGCTGCGGCTCAGAGCCAGCACACACAACGCTACTTAAAGGCAGGCAGCAGTAAACCGTTCTTCAGTATCTCTCAGCTTCTGTCTCCATCCTGATCAGCTTTCCTAAATATGCTTTCTAACACTTAATTGCTTCTCACAGCAGCAAAAACAAGAAAAAAAGAAGAAAACACAGTCAAAACCCCAGCCGGTCAACAAGCCAAACCCAACAGCCCCATCCCAGGCTCGGCTGCTCACACCCAGCCCCGCACTCTCCAGTTCAGCCCTTTTCCTCCTAAGAGAGTATCAGAGAGAGGAAGGGAAAGTGTCAGAAACCTGCACCCACCCGGTCAGACATCCCACAGAGTGATCCCTGGTTGTCTCCTGTAACAGGTTTTCAAATACTACCAGCATCCAGACAAACTACATGAAGCAAGTGCTCTCTCTATGGCAACTTCTTCCTCTGGTACCCACAGCAGTTATCACCAGGCAGGTTCAGATGAAGCCTATTCCCTTGTACAAATACAGTTTCTAAACCAGCTAGAAATTAGCATCTTATAAAAAATTCCTGTCTGTCTCGATATCAGAGGAAAAATATACATCTCTGAAAGTGTTTGTTAAGCGATCCCCCAGAGCAGGTGGAGGGAACACGAGGCCACCCCACTGCTCCGGAGAGGATTCACGTCAATATTTGCATTGCAGAACACCCTCTGCAGCACAACAGCAGCGTTCCCCAAGTCAGAAATTTATTAATTAGAAACCAAAGCGCTCCTCACTGAGGTTCCCTAACAAGCCAAATGCATGGCCACTTTCAAGCCAGTTTTCAGTGGAAATCAAAATAGGGTGTTTCATGGTAGAGTTTGAATCTTTACAGCAGATGGAGGGTTCTGTGCACAGTTCATGCTAAATGCTCTTTATTAAATGCAGACTGTGAGCTGATACATATCTTACTGATGGCATTAAGCAGGAATGACAGGCTGGAATCCAAAGCTGCTGCTCGCAGCCCAACCTCTGAAACACCTTGAGACTTGAATATCTACTTTCTCGGGGAAGAAGCTATGCTTAGCTTTGTGTTTAAAGACTTAAAGTCAGCATCATAAATCGGCAGATGAAAAGAAACACAGCGTATTTTCTGCTCCTGGATGGGACTACTGGAACTCTCACCCCAGAAAGCGGAGGACAGTTTGTAACACTCTAATTAATGACAAGCTGTGACCTGGGGAAGGGATTTTAACACGGTGTTACTCAATGACAGCAGATCTTAATCATCTTTGAGAATTAAAGTTTAAACTGCCAAAGGCAACAGGAGACTGATTCCTAACTCTCAGATTGCATTCAAACACACACTGAAGGCAGGGACAGTTTTAACAACCACCAGTTAAACTCAGCAGACAAATTCCACCTCCACACACTGGAACTCAGAGGTACCAACCTCCCGCCCCAGTGAGGGGAGCTAAATCCCAGTAAGAGAACGACAACACCTACAGGAAAGGCACGAGAGAGACACATAGCAATCTCCTGTTTGTTTCTTCACACACTTATAAAGATTTATTTGAAATAATTAGTTATGTTTTTTTTTTCCCCTGCTTTTAAACATCATCTTAAAGATGTAGAGTTGTTATTTTTGTCAAGTTCCACTACACAAATCTACTTAATGTCATTTTTTAGATGAAATATTTGGGGTGTGTACATTTCCCTGGTACAATGTCCACTTCCAAGTCCATCCTGTGGCTTTAAACTAAAACCTCTTTTAATCCCTGCCTGGCCCTGCACCTCCATCACCAGAATGCCACACGGATGCTGAAGGTATTTCCCCCCCAAGGAGTGTTGCTGTCGCTGGGATCACTTCTCCCGGTGTCTTTCACATCACGCTTTGACAACCAGAGAGAGCCTCTGACGGGGAGGACAAAGCAGATCTTGTTTGTAAAAACTACCTTTGAGGGAGGGGAAGAAAAGGGAGAAAGGGCAGTGCTGTCTCAGCCACTCGCTGCAATTTAACATCTCTGGACTCTCCATTGCTTCTTCCATCACCTTCCTGGCAGACGCCTTCCCAGAGACCTAAATCACAGCACTCCATTGTGAGCAGCGAGGACTACAAAATGTCAGGGTCACTGAGGAGCTCGCGCGAGGTGTAACCAGCAGTGTCCTCGTCAGAAATTTAGCAAAATCCCATGAATCACTTCAATTACAGGGGAAGCATTTACTGCAAAGGATGCCAGGTTTTCCCTTTGGATGAGCTCTGCCGTTACCTCTGCTTTTGGGGTATAATATAGATAACAGCAGGATACACGATATCATCAGAAAACAAGATCACAGAATGATACGGGGTTGGAAGGGACCTCTGGAGATGATCTAGCCCAACCCCTCTGCCAAAGCAGGTCCCACCCAAAGTAGGTTGCACAGGAACATGTCCAGGCAGGTTTGGAATGTCTCCAGAGAAGGAGACTCCATCACATACCAAGATGCTCAGTACCAATTGATACTTGCGAACACTTGCAATAATTTTAGTTTGGGGAAAGAAAATAACATTAAGTAAATCTCACTTTTCATCTTTCGGGGAAAAAAGCAGAGAGCGTGTACCACAGCAAACACCGTAGAGATGTTTGTGGTGGGAATCTCTTGGAGCATCGAGAGCTGTTCAGCTGGGACCATCACAGTTAATGTGCTCAAAAACAACGGGACCATCACAGTTAATGTGCTCAAAGAAAACGTGTCCTCATCACGAAATAACGGGAACAACACAGGCGTGATTGGGCTCCCGGAACCTTGGCAAACTACTTGAGAAAGACAAAACGTTTGAGGTTCTTAAATTATTTGTTGGAGAGTGCTGTAAAGCTTTGTACACTCGTGTTCAGTCCTGTCATCTCTCGGTACAAAGATGTGAAAGAAGTGTTGCCATGAAAACCAGCCTTTGGAGTGTGATCTTCCCTTTGTATTTACAACAGGCTTTGCCTACACTAGAGACTGATACCCTGTAACAACGGTGATAAAAATTAAATACTCCATTTCAATAAAAACAGATTTATTATGGAACAGAAACTTTTCAAAATAACATCTTCAATAGCAAAGTTTGTCTTCAACTCAAGTGCTAATGAGCCATACCTTACCAACAGGCAGAGCATCCCTGCTACACCCTCGCTAATAACACTTATTAAAACACTCACCTTTCAAAATACGCTCCAATGCCTTCGACTGAATTTTCTAGAAGAAAAGGGCTGAAAGCTGCCTAACCCAGCTCTAACAGCAAACTAAGAATTATAGCTTTCCTACTGTAAATAAAATAATAAATATTAAAAAAAAAAAAAGCTGCAGTATTTCAGAATTTGGACCAGCACATAATTGATTAAATATCAGCAAAGACACTTATAGTGTGGCAGCCGTGATGGCACAGCCCTGCCACAGTGAGACCAGGGTCCTGCCAGCGTCACAGCCATCCTCTGCCTTCGCCTGCCCCCAGTCACTCACCCAAGAAGCAAGAGATTTGTCCCTCTCTGGTCCTGCTGAAAATAACAGAAATTCTTTCTTTTCCTCAAATGCCTTTCTCCATCTAGTTAGGAATCTCGGTGATTTCTGCCAAGCCCGGATACCCACAGTCCCATCCATACTCCCTCGCACCGGGCAGGCAGTGGATTTTTGAAGGCAATGTGGTCTCTTGATGGAAAGACCACTGCAGTTTAGCATTTGGCCTTATTTGCTAACCCCACCACCAACAATTTTGTGTATTTAAACACAGAAAAATTGTGACCATCCTTTGACAGGTTTTATCCTTCTGCCTTTCTCAAGCAAACCATCATTTCCAGGCATTTTCCACACTCACTCAGCTCCAAGCAGGGCAGGGTGGGCTCTGCATCCCCCTTTTCCCACGACAGAGCCTTGGTCCCCCCCAAGGCCACAGCGGAGAAAAAGGCACTAACAAGAGACTGGAGTAGCTGGAATTTGCTACTGGGATGACTGGGGAAAAAAAAAAAAAAAGAAAAAAGATGGTACTACCCAGCTGCTCTCCTTCACCTGCCCTCCCATTGACCATCCTGAAGGCAGCTGATTAGCTCGGTTCCAAGGGTGTGCTCCACAGGTATTTCTTATATTGCAGCATAATTTCTACATTTTCCCCAATTATGTTACTTTTGCTGGGTGGTATCTTGGGATTTTATTTTCTCCCACTTCATCTTTAAATTGGCTCCTACTCAACTGTTACTCATCAATAATCAATAGACATTAAAACATTAATAATTTCCGGTCCGTGACATTCGACAATACTTAAAGTGGAAACGGAATTAATTTTAGTCCCGAGTTTGTCATTTCTAGTGATTTTTATAAATGGATTTTGTGCCGGTGAGTGACAGCCTGGAGACAGGCTCTCTGCTCTCCGACAGCAGCAGCACACGCTGCAGGGAGGGTTTCTCCCACACTACTGCTGCCTGCGTGACTCAGGGGTGACATTCAGAAAAAGTCCTTTGTCACAAACCCCTGACAGAAGGGACCCGGCTCCTTTAGCTGTGAAAGTGAATTGTGGTACCACATTCAGGTGGTCATTTGGAAAGACCGTCTTCTAAACGGCCCCCACAGAAGCACGAGCAGCTCCCAGATCACTTGGATGTTTTTTCAGAGAATTCAGAGAATTCCCTCCCTCTGCAAAATGCAGACAGGGAGAAAAATCCCTGGAAAGTCATAAACTGGTCTTGTTCTCCTGAGAATGGGATGTCAGGAGAGGGGGCCCCTAAATATAGATTACAGCATCGTTGTACATCCCTGTTTCTGGACATCCAGCTTTGTATTCCCACCCTACACTGAGATAAACCATTCCTTAGGATTTTTTCCAAATTTTTTTAAAAGCAGAACAAAGTCCCAGCCCATGTCGCTCAGCAGCCACACAACACGTGCCAGCACAGAGGACAGGGTGGCTTGTGACCAAGCAGAAAAGACTAACCAAGGCAGCAGGAACACTCGGCACTGATGCAGCCACGGAAGAGTCTCATGAAGCATCAGCCAGAGGTTCTTAAATTCCTCATACTCCACCAACACCATTTTTCTTCCTTCTTTCTTTGCATTTTTTCTGCCTGGCTCCAGCAAAGATCTTTATTTCTAAACTAGGGATTATTTTGGCCTCATCTCAGAAGACCTGTAATATAAATGCACGTCAGGATATACCACACGTTTGTTTATCAGGATGCTGGTTTAGCCTAGACAATTAGAAATCTGAGCCCTTCAAAGAAGGTGCAGCCTAATTTAATCTCAAAATCTGCAGCTTAATTGCAATATAAATTCTTTCCCCAGTTTTAAAGACAATTAAATTTTAAATTACAATATACAGACAGACAACCTAGGAAATATTCTAGGCCTATCTTGAGACTGTAATAAAAAACATGTGTTTTCCATAATTGATATATGTAGCAGATTATGGTGATGAGGTTTAAATATTTGATATCCACAGGAAGCTACTTCTGGCACGCTTTGCATGAAGACAGCCTTTGAAGAACACGTGTTCTGTGGTACCACCAACAGGAATCAAGAATAGTGAAGAAAATTCTTTTTTTTTGCCAGTAAACCATTATTTAAATATTATTTAACCCTCTGCAGCACATCCAAGTGTTCAGTGAAGCCAACTCTTGAGCGACCAGGCTCAGACCTTCACTGACCCTCCCCATATGTTCTTTGATTAGATACACTCTTGTAGCAGTATGTTAATTGCAATTAACATAATGTAGTCATTATTCTGGAACACATTTATCCCGTGGCCTGAGGTGATCTCAGTCCATGTTGATGATGAGCCTGTAAGTTCAGGAGGAACTTCAGGTGACCTTTGCTGAGACAACCAAAAAAGCCTCCCCTTCACTCTGCCCATATGACCAGCAGCAGGGACCTACCCACCTTCATACCCCTAAATAGCTTTTAACTTCAGGACCATCTCTAAGGGTCTCATGGCAAGGCCAGGTTAACCCCTGGGCAGATTTTCTTCCTCTTCTCATCTCTTTAACAGCAGACCCCACCACTGGGGACTGGGGACAGGGGGGGCCGAACCCCAGCACAGCCCCAACTCCCGGCCCCGCTCACTTTCTGGGCACTGCTCATTCCAGCAGCACACAGCGAGGCAAGAAATGACAAATACCATGGGTACAGGCTCTGCAAAAAGCTTTCCAGAGAAACTCCCTCGCACGCAAACAAGAGAAACGCTAGAAATAATGAGGAAATTAAGGGCAACAGGGAAAAAAACATAAAGTATTAGCTTACTTCTCTATTAAATCCAGTGTGACTCCTGGCACCAGTCTGACACTCTTCTGCATACAGAACCTGGGGAGAAGAGAATAAAAATAAAACACACTAATTGAATATTTAATGACGAGGTTCTGTGGAAAGAATATGGAAGAAGGTTTCTTCATTACAGTGCTTCTGCTTTTAAAATGGTGCTTGGGTAGAAAAGTTTGCCACGGCATAATAAGAATCAAAGGCGGCCCTCAATATTTGTCACACTCATGATTATGCGGCGATTTCCATCGTCAGGTGTCAAAACTGGGGTATTGTAACTGTCACGGTGACAAGTTTTCCAACAGGCAGCAGGGGGGGAGAGGGCTCGGAGTCCCCCGCCTGGGTCCCTCGGGAGCAGCAGCGACACCGGAGCCAAACGGAGGATGCTGCTGGAATAATGATCAGCGTCGGCTGCGCTTCCCCGAGGAGATCGGGCGCTGCAGGAGGGGAAGTGAGCGCGGGAGGGGATGAGGGATGCGTCAGGTTCAAACACCTCAGGTACTTAATTAAAAAAAATGCTGACTCCATTTCCTCAGCATCACAAATCCCACTCCCTCAGGCAGGGTGGCCCTGGGGATGCAGCGTCCCATTGGCGCTGCCTTGGGGACCCCCAACGAACACAGGGAGGCAGCACGATGTCCCCCCAGTGTCCCAGTTCTCATCCCCCTCCTCCAAAACTCCCGGGGATCTGCTTTGTGGCCCAGAGGACAGAGGCGGGAAATACATCTGGGAAGAAAAACCAGCAAATCCAACTTGATAAATTACTTCCTCAGTGATATTGCTACATCCCCAGCCCATTTCCCCAGCATTTCAGAAATCCACTCTCTGTTTAATGAAGGATTTACCCATCAGTGTAAGAGAAATTGGTGTTTAACCCTGAACAGAGAGTTCTGCAGGTACCGAGAGTGTCCGGCTGCCCCCATCCCTCCTGCCATCACAGCCATGGTACCCGCACCTGGAAGGCTCTGCCTCTGGGAAAGGAGAGAACAATTATGATGTGCAGAGCCCATTTTTGAAGTCTTGAGGACCCTCTGGTT
The DNA here is from genome assembly GCA_003697955.1 of Calidris pygmaea. Classification (NCBI taxonomy): domain Eukaryota; kingdom Metazoa; phylum Chordata; class Aves; order Charadriiformes; family Scolopacidae; genus Calidris; species Calidris pygmaea. The sequence goes on from QJSC01008559.1 coordinate 82,203, forward strand.
TTCCTGTGGCACCCTCCACCCCCAGGACATCCATTCCTGCCAAGAATGGGGATGGGCTCTGAAAAGCTACATGGTCTCCAGGCTGCTTTCCTGCCGTGTCTGCCATCCATCATTAAAAAAGAAAGTCGTAAAGCTATCTGTGAACACTACAGTGGGATCCCTATACGATCCTCTAAAATATAAAAATCTTACAACGCTGCTTTGGAGGACCAGGCAGGGAAATACCCCTTCTCAAACAAATCCCGCAGGCAGGATTCAGCCTGGCAGAACTGGGTCGCTGGAATCAGGCTGGATCCCCACGGACTGAGGATGCCACAAGATTCCCAATGCCCCTGCACTGCCACGTATCTGCAGGAGGATACAACGGAGCCAGCGCAACTCCGTGCTCTTACACATTTGCTTTCTGTAAGGAGAGTTCTGCCTGTCACCGTGCCACGCGGTGTTTTGTATTTACTTCGGAAGCCTCTCACCCAAGCCAGGATTTGCCCTCACCTCACTCACTCAGCCGTATTTCACCAGCCTAGAAATTAAGAGAGCAGCGCTGCATGCTGTTCCAATAACACAACGTCAAAAAAACGATGAGCATCCTCCCCCTGCCCCGCAGAGCCGGGCTCCTCGGCCGAGAGCTGCTGAGCAGGAGCAGAGTGTAAATCGCCACGGGGCAAACAGACACACCAGCCTCCTTTTTGCCAGGATTTCTCTAAGCACAAGGCTTTTGGTTACAGCCCGTTGGATTAGAAGCAGCAAATTCAGGACACACAGAGGAGACCCGCCAGTGTGCCAAGTGCTTCCCACAACTTCTTCTGCCGCAGGATGCTCTGAGGGTCACTGTAAACAGATATTTTCCCATCCAAGCGCGTTCTGCTGCTGTCGTTTAGCACTTCCCCGGGGAGCTGCTGGTACAGCACCGCGGGCAACATGTAAATAAGCTTAGATTTCAGCTCTTTCATTTGAGCTCATGGCTCCTCGAAGAGAAGAACACAAAACCAGCCTGCGTTTGACCAGTGAACCCCCTCTTTCTGCCCTGACCGTGGATGTGTTGGGACATTCCGCGGAGTGGGAGCAAAGCGCCCGGCCAGGAACGGCACCGTGTCTGTAACGCACCCCCCATCGCCCTGAAGACTCGGAGAGATGAGTTCATTAAAGCCCTGTTTAACCAGCAGCCGATTATCTGCATTCCCTCCCCGACAACCACCCCTTGCCAAGAAAATGTACTGGTAAACAGAATGTTCCTCATCCTGTATCTGCAACCCCCTTTCACCGCTCCACGGCTCGAAATGCGGCGTCTCAAGTGATGGCTGGTGTCATCATCACAAACATCAGGCAAATGTTAGAGCCGCCTGTAAACACACCGATAAATGCCAGGCAATAAAGAAGAAAACCAGAAATACACACAACAGTGCTCAACTGGGTCCTGCTCAGATATCACAGGAATATTTTGAAACTCAATTTAATTTCTCTAAATGAATGTGGGACAGAAGATTGGCTCAGTTAAACCCCCAGAATTTCAAGCAGAAATGCAAAATAAACACTTAAGGTAAAAGAAAGACTTTAAATGTTTTTGTTAATTTACCCAACATAAAATCAGCTGTCACGGGCCGAGCTCTTTCTTCCACGCACTTACAACCTCACTGTATTTGGGTTCTCATGTACAAACCATGTATCTGAAATTCCTCAGTCTGAGTAGTGGTTTTGGGGGTTCCCCAGCACTTCTCCAGAGCCCTATTACTTTTTTGAGTGGGACCTCATGGTGCAAAGCCTTTGGGTCCTTAAGACAATTCAGACAAGCACAGCCTTCACCCTGATGTGCAAAATGGTGATAATACCATTGCAGCTTGTTTATGGCAGCTTGTCCGGCTGAGGGAGCTGGGAGGGTTCAGCCTGGAAACAAGGAGGGTGAGGAGAGACCTTCTTGGTCTCTCCAACTCCCTGAAAGGAGGGTGTAGCCAGGGGGGGTCGGTCTCTTCTCCCAAGTCACAGGTGACAGGACAAGAGGAAACGGCCTCAAGTTGCACCAGGGGAGGTTCACATTGGATATTAGGAAAAAGTTTTACACTGAAAGAGTTATTAAGCCCTGGGGCTGCCCAGGGAAGGGGCTGAGGCACCATCCCTGGAGGAATGTAAAAGATGGGTTGACATGGTGCTTAGAGACATGGTTTAGTGATGGCTTTTATGAGAGTTAGGATGATAGTCGGACTAGATGATCTTAAAGGTCCCTTCCAACCCAGACAATTCATGATTCTACGTCTTAAGGGACGATGAGAATGATGCACTACTGTCACATCCTCCAGTACAGCTGCTTTCTGCTTTACACAGTGGGAGAGACACAGACCTGTGTGAACCAGGGCACCAAACACACACCGACGTCTGCCCGCCCCCGCAATAGCTGCGTTACCTCTTGATCAGTGCGTATCATGAAGATTAACTTTAAGCTCGCCTCATACACAGCTATATATAGTTACGACATATATCTGGAACAGGCAGCTCACAACAGTCCCCTCACAGGGAGATAACGGGTATGGAGCCAGCCAGGATTCCTACCCGGATTCCGGGAACCTGCAGACGGGCCCGACTGACCCGCGCTTCTCTTACCAGCATCAATTCTTCTTTCCCTGAAATTAGACTCAAGTGGATGCAGCCGCAATACCATTTCATAAGTGATTTTTGTCCATCAGTTGTTTACTTAAAATACAGAGCACAAAATGGGATCTATAGAAATTTATTCATCAAAAGTTTATTTGCCCATAAATTCACTATATGAAACCTCATTAGCCTGTCAGTCCAGAATTGCAAAAACGCTATATTTCAAAAGCAATTCTGCAGGGTTCTGGCCCAGCCTTAGTAAAAGGGCTGGAGTGAAGTAGAAGTTTTAATGACAAAGGTTTACATCCTCATTTTGGGTTAACTGCCTGCTGTAGGACACAACATCCAGTTTGCATCAAGCAGCTGGAACCAGGAGGAGGGGCTGCCTTTGCCTCTATTCTGTTTAAGAGCAGCAAATAACAATGCTCTGCAAATACACCCTTAGTATTTGAAGGACTGGCATAGATAAAAACACACCCACAATAACAACAATCAACAGGGAATATAAAAGGAGTATAATCTTCCTCAGAGAAGAATATTTCTGTGTGCAGTAGCACCGCACGCCAGCGCTGGATGAGCTGCAGCAGGAAACACTTCACTCTCCAGGAGTTCACACAGCATCGACCAGCATCAGCCCCAAGAAGGGCTGAGGTTAAGAGCTTTAACTCCTTCCCCCAAGCTGCAGTTTTACAAACGCCTTTCCCGTCAAACACCGAGGAGAGACAGCGTGAGAGGAGCTGGTGCTGACGCCAGGTATGGCTCCGCTTGAGAACCTGCCCTCGTCACCCCCTCCCACGTCCCCATGGAGACAAAGTGACAGAAAATTCCTACACAGATCATAATATCCCCCAAACCCTTCTCAGTGTTATAGAAACTGTTCATTAAACACTGCTGTGTAAGCGGTTTGTGTGTTTGGAGGGAACGTCCTTCCAAAATAAACCAAAATACCACAACCTTCTTGCAGAGCTTCAGCATTTTAACTTTAATTATGGCACCAACTGTGAAGGGAAGGATAATCGCAAGGGAAGGAAAAGCCCAGTGCCGACAGCTTTCACTTCACTTACGAAGCTTCAGTTTGCTAAAAAAACAGTTAATCTTCAATAGGCACCAAAGCCCACGCTAGGGATTCCCACTAAGATTTTTATCAATTAGTGAAACCAACAAAAATTCAGTGGTTAATTCAGTACCGCAATCCTGACAGTATGGATTTAACACACACACTCAATAACGAGTTATTCTGAATAACTGCAGCCTCAGTGTATCCACTCCGAAAAGCAGTTGTTTTCCCCCTGCAGTAACATGGTGTTTTGGTGAAAAGACTCTCCCCAGAACTCGAACTCAAACCCCCATTTGCTGAATCCTGGGTCATTTTTTGGTTTATTTATTGGTTTGGGGCTCCATTCAACAAGTCATTTTTTAAAAAGCATCATTTGGATTTACCGAGTCGCATTTGTTGCTGCTGGCCTTGAGCTACTCAGCTGAAACGTTCTGCTAAAGTCCTTCTCCCTGATAAAACCAGCAGAAACCTAAACTCCTTCCCGTGTGGACAGCAGTGACCCAACAGCGGCCATATGACAGACGTACTTCCCTGCAGCCATATTTTCCTGGTTATAAACCACAATATCTCCCAAAGTTCCCCTAAAGGAACTTTGCCACACGGTAACTTACTTTAGCTGTTAAAAGAGAAGGATCCGTGCAGGCAAATTAAGAATTTTCACACAGCAGGCAGTTCCCAGCACCACCACGTCAGGAGGAGGAAGCTGGGAGAATCATAGAATTGTCTACGTTGGAAGGGACTTTTAAGATCATCTAGTTCAACCATCATCCTAACTCTGATAAAAAACCAGCGCTAAACCATGTCTCTAAGCGCTATGTCAACCCGTCTTTTAAACACCTCCAGGGATGGTGCCTCAACCCCTTCCCTGGGCAGCCCATTCCAACGCTTGATAACCCTTTCAGTGTAAACATTTTTCCTAATATCCAATTTTAACCTCCCCTGGTGCAACTTGAGGCCATTTTCTCTCCCCATCCTGACAGTGGCTGGAGCAGAAAAGGGCTGTCACAGCAACGGATATATTGGAGTCTCCTCTCACCCGTCCCAGAAGGGAAGGCACCTCATTCTCTCCGGATGAATGAGATGAGATGAAGTATCTCTGGCTGATCAGCCGCTCAGCCCTGCTGCAGAACTGGTGAACAACCAGACTGCTATCTCAGAAAAACAATGTAATATTTTGTTTTTACAACAGAAGAAGGACAAAGTAAGAGGAAAAGGATTTTAAAGCTACGAGAGGAGCACACACCTGCCCAACTTACTTAGAGGTTTGCCATTCCTTCGCTAGTCTGCCTTTACTTCAGACTCCTGGTCCCTGATACCTGGGTTAGAAAAACCATTTTCTTATCTCTCTCAAAACCTTCCCTTGAAAACATCGCTAACGTCACTCCAGCTCTTTGCCCCAATTCTCAAAATCATCCAATACTTCTGCCAGCCATGACTCTCTGCTGTGAGACAACACCTTGTGAGCTCATGACATCAAAAACGGGACAAAAAGGTGAACAGTTCTCATGCTGTCCCTGGCAGAAGAAGGGAAGGCACTATGTGTCTAAGCCAGACCCTGGGGAAAGTAACTCACTCGCTTTGTTGCTTATATAAGTCAGAATGAGTGTAAGAATTGTAAATTATTCCAATTAGCTGTCAAAAGAGAGCTAATGACCTCCAAAGCTGTGGTGACTCAATCACTCGCCACCATCTGCAATGGCTATAAGCTTCTGCCTGTCTCAGCCCAGCCTGGGAAATGGCCCGAAGTTTTCATTCTGGGCTACACACAACCTCGAGAGGATGGAGGGGAAGGTGCCCAGAGGCAGGAAAAAGCAGAGCCGTGACCCGGGGCACACGCCGGGTTCCTCACACCGAGTCCTCTGCTGGAACCTCTGTGGGCTCCTCGAAAGCTCCGCTCTCCATCAGCCTTTTATAACTTTCTGCCTAATTAACTTGGTCTGTCATTCCATAACATCTTTCTTTGCTTTATCGCTCAATTTCTTTCACTACAGTGTTATTTAATGCCACTGTATTATTTACAGCAACCGCAATATTTGGAAGATGATTTGTACGAAGGACAATTTACAAAAAGTTGTATTGCACTATGTGCTATTTCTGCTCTCTGAAGAAGCAGATATTTAATTCCCAGAACAGTAAATCCCTTAATCTGAGCAAACCTAGATATTGAGCTGGAATCTAAAATGTAATAAGTAGAAGATAACAATATTTTTCACCTTTCTAGTTCTGATTAATAAAACGCCATCCCAAATGCATAGTTCAAACCCTGTAAATTCAATATTGCAGAGAAATTTTAGGTTAGATGAAACCTTTGGATTAACAAATCTATCAGTTCAACAGACAAGCTACACAAATCATGGACTTGCCTTCAACACTGGGGGAAGATACTCACCATCTCAGAGCAATTTTGATGGGCGTAGTAAGGCATGATGTGAAGAGGTCGGCCGGCAGGTCAGGGATCATGGGGAGCAGCTCGTTGGCCTCACACGCCGCCAGCTGAATGCAGTTCTTCATGGAGGGCGGCAAAGGCATTTGGGCAAGGGGATGGTTGGGGTTAATTGCTGCCACCTGGAGAGATCAAGGAAATCACTTGGTTGGTGAAGTCAGTTAAATTAATTTCTACACCATTTTGAAAATATCTAAGGAAGAGCTTCCAAGTTCAATGGATCTCTGGATTTGGAGAAATTTAAAAATATGGTGGCACCAGTCATAGTCTTTACTCACGTATAACTAATGGTATTTGAGCATATTTACCATAACAAAACCACACACCAAACCGAGCAGCCTGCGACAGACTGAGCTGTGATCACCACTTCTGAGTCTTCATTTCACATCTGCCCACTCGTGTCAAGCACCGTAGAAGCAAGTTGGGCTAATTATTCCTTCTTTTACATTTAAGCAAAACCCATCCTTCCCGTGGCTCATAACCATTCATCAGAGAGATGCTCCAGGCCCCTCATCATCTTTGTAGCCTCTGCTGTCCCCTCTCCAGCAGTTCCCTGTCCTTCTTGGTTGGTTCTGCAACCTATTACGTTTTTTGATTCTTTAAATGCTTTTTTTCCCCCTCCATTCTAATCCCAGAGGCAGCAGTGACACACTTCAGCTTTCTCAAGTTGTCCAAACGAGCCAAGCCCCTCAGTGGGGCTCTCAGTGGGGCTGAGCTGTGCTCAGCAGAGATTCAGGATGTAGCCCGGGTGCAAATGAAGCTACGCTCCAGTCATCGCTCGTCATTTACTAATGGTTACTGCACTTCTCAATAAAGCTTAAGCTGTACACTGATAACAAAAAAAAGGGTAATTAAAATACTGAAATGATCTTTTATTTGAGGAGAAAGGCATGAGAGACCGTGGAAGAGCTTCAGCTCTTCATGGATTGATAAATACAAGCAGCCAAACCACTTAGTTATGGGTGTTCATTCCCTAAGGAAAGACTCGTCCTCTGGGCATCCTCACAAAGGGGGTCCGTAAGCAGGGAGTACATTTAGATGGATCTTCTGCTTTCTGAGCAGTGTGGAACACCAAAGACTGGACATTTGTCACGCTCTCGTAGAGCCCTTGGTTCAGTCAGGGAAGGAGCTCACTCTGCCCAGCTCCTGGCAGTGAGACCAACAGGGACACCTCCAGTGTCAATATTTGCCCATTAGGAGATGGACTATTAACAACCATAAAGTGAACATACAGTACCAGCGAGTAATTACAGATCTCCTCAGCCTTGCAGGGATAATGATGTAGCCAAAGATTATTTTACAAAGTAAGTGTGAAAGGAGAAGAAAAAGAAAAGGGGAAAAAGAAAAAGAGGGGTGAGTAAAGCCCGCTATGAACATTTATTTTTGCGTCCTTAGAACATCCACTGAAGTCAGACTTTCTCAGCTGCCTGGGTCCCTCACAAATGTACCTTTTTATTAGAGTAAGATATGGAATAAGTAGAAGGCTGAAGAAAGATTAAAAATATAAACTGGTAAAGAAATGCTCACACACAACTGTAAAAGTAGTAAATAAAATAAGTACAGTTATCATATATGAAATGTTCTCAAAATTATTAATAATTTGTATTTATCTGCAACCTAAAATTTAGGCTGCAACAGGCAATAACTCACATCCTCGTTCAGCAGAAACAGTCCCCAGGCAAAGTGCTGCCATTTCCCATTTCAGCTCTGGGAGTACAAACTCCTTCTCTCAGCCCAGCACTCCCTGTGCTACTTACTGTTATTCCAGGGCAACTGACAATCCGCAGCCTTTCAGGCAAAGTAACAGTGGTAATATTAATTTATCAATTAAACTGAAATACGCTATCGTAACACGGTGCTAATTAATTTGTTCTGAAAACAAATTGCAGCTGCCCAAGCTAAGGAGCACTCAGGTCTGGTACTGGCAAGTGCTGTGTCCGTCCAGAGACGACCTAACAGATTTGCGAGTATTATTGCTTGTAATTAACAGAGAGAGAAACAATAGAGGGGTTTTAAACCACTGCCACTGAAAACATTTATGTACCTGTATAATTAGAAACTAGCATTTGATAGAAACCCAAGTATTTTTGAATTAACAGAGGTGTTGAAGGTAAACACAGGAGGAACTCTGCCCAGGATGGAAACTCGGGGTTGTTGTTATTTCAGGTGTCGATGGGACCCACCAGCTTCACCCAGTTCCTGCCAGTAGCACCCTCCTCCCCTGGGGCAGGCGTGAACACAGCTACAGGGAGGAGATGCTCCTCATTCCTTGCTCCCAGCCGATGGTGGATTAGAAAAACTTCTCCCCCCAGACGTGATGCTAATGCCAGATAACATTCTGCTCTGCTGTCATTAAGTTAATTTTTTGAGAATTACAATGAAGATGGAAAAATAAAAGCTGTGGGTTCCTCAGCTCCAACTAGGACTCGTTGGTCACGTAGTACCCTGCTGATGGGGAAACAACCGGTGCTCCCCCCAGCCAAAGCATGCCCCAGGGCAGGGTGCCGCTTCCAGGCACACAGGGCTGAAAATTCCAACACTAAAGGTGAAAAATGAAGAAGTGAGATGTGTGCTGTGCTGCACAGGCTGCAGCAGACACGTTTCAGCCTTCCCTGAGACACAGCTCAGCTGCGGCCTCAGGACGGCAGCCCTTTGCTGTGGGAAAGCGGTGTGAGTCAGAGGCAACACAATGTCACAGTCACACAGAAGATTAATCAGAAATAACCCGCCCACTGCTGGATCACTGATAGTGCAGCACGAAGCGCCTGCTCAGTTCTCCAGAATTACAGTGTGTTTCTGTACGCTCACGGGACGACCAGAGCGAGATGATGAAGAGCACCCAGAGCTTCCTTCGGTGCCTGCCCCTGAGCCCCTGCCCCCCTCACGTCCCCCTCCCCGCCACCCCAAACCTCACACCACCCAGGAAAACTGCAGGAAATTCAGCTTCTAAAACCTGTGGTCCGTTTCCAGGTCTGAAAAATGTCTTTTGGGAAAGGAACACAACAGCTTTCTGATACATCAGGACAAAACCAAAACAAATAAGGGCAGGATCAACCGGAAAAATTAAATTTTAAACTATTTAATCACATATCATAACCCCATTGTGCTGCTAAATGGGTGCTTCTTATCTGCAAAATATGTACTTTTGTTAACTTAAATATTCAACCAAATCCTTAGCTGAACTGGCCATCCAGTTGGAAATTAAAGCAATCCAGAGTTCTTTCTCTGAAACAGTCCAAGTCTACCAGAGCCCAGGGAAAGCCCCAGTCCCTGGATTGACAGCACCAAACTTTTGAAGCACTGTGATATATCAAGAACGATGGGGATTAGCAGACTTTATTAGCTTAATTGCTGCCCTATAAATATACAATACAGAGCTAGAATCAAGTGACAAAATTATCTCCACAACTGCCCATTCCCCATCCCACCAGAGGTGAGCTGGCTCTGGTGTCTCCAGGGCTGGATCCACCTTCAGCCTCACCTCCTCAGAGTCGCAATCTCCCGTGGATAAAAGCTGGTTTCAGTAGAAGTCTGTCCATCAGGGTAAAACGGGACAGATTCCTGCCTCTGGAATACACACTCTTCTTACTGAGACCGATCATAGAATCATAGACTGGTTAGAGTTGGACAGGACCTTAAAGATCCTCCAGTTCCAACCCCCCTGCCCTGGGCAGGGACACCTCCCACCAGCCCAGGTTGCTCCAAGCCCCATCAAACCTGGCCTTGAACCCCTCCAGGGATGGGGCAGCCACAGCTTCTCTGGGCAACCTGGGCCAGGGTCTCACCACCCTCACAGCAAAGAAGTTCTTCCTAATATCTAATCTAAATTTCCCATCTTTCAATTTAAAACCATTAGCCCTTGTCCTATCACTAAACTTCCTGACAAGGAGTCCCTCTCCAGCTGTAGCCCCCTTCAGATACTGGAAGGCCGCTATAAGGTCTCCCCAGTATGCTGTTTCCTACCCACACAGCCTTCCACTCACACACATTACCCACCTTTAACAAAAGGGAATAGGAAATACTTTTTTTCCCCAAGTGCTGTTTTGGAGGCAGCTCTGTGCAGAAGACAACGCATCATGCAGTGCTACAACATTATCTTTTCTCAGTTATCTTCGAGAAGCGTTAACTGCTTTTCTATCACTCCCAAGTTCTCATCTCTTTTTGTGCTTTCTCTCTTTGGAGACAGCTTTTCATTAGGAACACATTAAACTTAAGCAGTCTGTGAAACTGAAACCGCCAGCGACAATTCCTCTGTGTATCAGGTTTATTTTATTTTGGTTTGCATTTTTACATTCAGTTCAACAGTGCAAAATCTTAACTACATCCAAATACATACCTAGATACTAGACTTTTGCAACTAAAATAAATATGTCTAGTTCACCTCAACATTTATCATGGCAGAAAAGGCCATTAGGGCACAAATTGATTCTATTAACATTACCATTTAATTAGTGCTTGTATTAAAAATTGTTCCATGTTTAATAGGATAGCAAAGTGAACCAGAAAGATTGGGGTGGCAAAATTGTTTGCAAATTAATCTGCCTTCCAACATAGCTTTAAATGCATTTTTCAGCTGTGTATGGCAAAGCAAGCTTAGACCTAACCCAGTGGCACAAGCCCCTGCGGAAGCTCTGCGAGAGACTGCTCTCACCTCCAGCTCCTGCTCCCGCTGCAGCGCAAACTGCTTGAAGGACTTGACGATAAGGCCGGCGTTGGAGCAGTCGTAGACGAAGATGGAAGGACTCCCCATCCAGGTCTGCAGGTCGTAGATGGAGAGGGGAATATACTGAGTATAGTTCTGGAAGAAGGTAAAAAAAAAAAACCACTCGAGTTACAAAGAGGCAGAGAGGAAACAGAACTGTCACTGGTGAAATAATAAAAGAGACACAAAAAAATTTCCAGTTCTAAAAATCACAAAATAAAACCTAGATTGAACATTGGGCGTATCAATCAACACAAATACCAATCAACATCTGCTCATAATGAGGACTATGACCCAATGCCAACACAAATGGCAAATAGATTTTACGGTGGAATTGTCTGAAACACTAAACTCTGAACTAAAATTCTGAAACTCGGAGCGCTCTGTTATGTGCTAACAGCCCCAACCAGTATTTAACAGTCCAATTTTATCTCACATTGCTGCAACACTGATAAAGGATGTAAACCAGCTGTCTTTAATTTAACATCAAACGTCTCACACTGAAAACTCCATCAATAAATCAAGATTGATAATTAAGGCTATGTAGCCCATCAGCAGCTACCCCATCCTAGTTTAATGAGATGCTTCATAATTTTATTACAGCCTTTAACTTCTGTGCTTCAGAATTATCCAATAACATTAAAACCAACAAAGCCTGTCTTCCGCAGAGGGAAGAACCAACAATTTAGCTTGTGTAAATATGAAGTATTTTGTTCCTTCTCTTCCACCTTAACCCCCCCAAATAATTGGAGGCAAGAGCTTCTTTAAATACAATGAGGATAAAAAAATCAGAGTGTCAAGAGGACGGGGCCAGTCTTTTTTCAGTGGTGCCCAGGGACAGGACAAGAGGAAATGGGCACAAACTTGACCATAAGAAGTTCCGCCTAAACATGAGGAGGAACTTCTTTCCTGTGCGGGTGGCAGAGCCCTGGAACAGACTGGCCAGAGAGGTGGTGGAGTCTCCTTCTCTGGAGACATTCCAAACCCACCTGGACACGTTCCTGTGGGACCTGCTCTGGGTGGACCTGCTCTGGCAGGGGGTTGGACTAGATGATCTCCAGAGGTCCCTTCCAACCCCATATCATTCTGTGATTCTGTGACCTTGAAAATTAGCTATGAAGGGCAATACCCCAAACTAAGTGGCAGAACTGAGAATTAGAACCAGAGCAGATTTCTGCCATCAGGGCCTGCAGAGTCCCCACCAACACCCCGCGGCTGCAGAACCTTCCCATCTGCAGCCAGAGGGCAACCTGCTCATGTTCCCTGGCTCTCAGCTCTGCCCCAAACCCACACCAGAGCCCTGATGTCCCCATTACCATCAGCACAATGATGGATGGGATCGTAACTCCCATTTAAAGTCAAGAGACTTAAAATAGCTGTAATAAAACCAGTAAACTTTGACAAAAATCAAATTTTCAAGGACACGTATCAGCGTCTATAAAGACAGAAGTGATCATAAACCATATGTTAGATAAGGTAGGAAATAGGAAGTCATTTCAAAATGCAGTTTTGCCCATATATAACAGTTTCAGCTGCTTCATTAAAATTAATAGGAAAAATTGTTTATAAAGGCTGAAGTTCCAGGGAGTTGGGTACTTTGCAAATTGTTGCGGGGCAGAACAATAGACGAACAACTTGCCCTCGGCCCCGGCTTCTTCTAAGGACATCACTCATTTTAAGCACATTCCAATCACAGTCAGTTACAGATTGAAGTCTCTGCTCTGACACATATAATAGGTGAGATTTTATGGGCATGTATTGTTTTAACTTTATATTTATAATGCATATTGCTACAGTTAAGACTGGATTATAGCAAGAACGACGTGCAGCCTGGCCCCATGGGAATAAATCCAACATATTTCATCTGCTTTGGCAAACACAGGTCAGCCTGAAACACTTCCCATCCACCAGCAAGACCCATGTCACTCCTTCTGGCCCCTTGCTGGGATGATCTCAAGGTCCCTTTCAGCTCTGCCTTCACCCTCTTGTAACTGAGACTTCCTGATTTTAAAATGTCAGCACCGTCAAATTTCAGTAGCTTTAGGATTTCAATTGGAGAGGGCGACAATATGAGCCTCTGCTCAGACCTGAGACTGAACTCCTTAGGACTGATTTCTAAACAGTGCTGACTGTTTTCCCCCGGTATTCCCTTCAACTTAATCCTTTGCTTAAAAGGATTCTACTCCTGATTATTTCTTTTTTGAAATATTTTTGATAACATGCTGAAAAAATTACTAAGTTTCAACTTTTCCCCATCAACCTCTATGACAATCACTTTTTTTTCCCCCCAGTCAGTAAGATAAAGCAGAGACCTCAGCCCCCGATCTCCTGTGGCTCCACAACCACATCACCCGCCTGATTCTGCACCAAACTGGCAAATACCCCGTCAGCTCCTCAGAGAGCACCCGGCACAACATCCACCTTCATCCAGCAGTTCATTTCCACTTCTTCCAGGTGTAGCACATTCTGCCCAATGTTCTTCCTGGCTTATTTATTACCCACTGGCCGTTCAGTAAGAAGGAGGTCACTCCTTATTTGTTCTTAAACACCAAATTCAGCTTCAAAAGGAATTAGTATTCAGCTCAATTGTTTATTGGTGTGAATGCTAATCAAGTCTCCAATATAGATGCACCGGAATAAAGGGATGCCCTCCTGCACTTTCTCCCCTTCCCTTCGACCCTGCTCTTTCAAATTACCAGTGAATGCTCATTCAATCATAAAAATAATACATGTGAAGTATGAGAAAAGAAACTCAATAAGCCCCCAAAATAAAATAGGAGCATATCTATAATAAGGACTGCAAGTCCTATGTCAGCTGAACGTACTTTTCAGCTACAAGCAGTTTCTCTCCATTCCTAGGATTCCGTTCCAACCCAGTTCCCTTTAATAGCCACTAAATAGCTTAACTAAAGGGAAAGCAAAGTACATTTAGGTCACACTCGGCCTCACTGGAAAGGTGTTGCGTGTGATCTACACAGATGTACAAATTATGGTTACAAACCAGGGCTAAGCAGAAGTGACAAAAGTCTTTATAAAAAAAAAAGAAAAGAGATAGCTATGATTGTACCTGGGGGCTCCGCAGCACCCTGTGCCCCGCTCCCAGACAGCCCCATGGCATATCACCCTCACGCAGGATCTCCAGCTGCCCTGAACAATGGCAGTTCGGAGTTTGTAGACGTTTTAAGCATAAACTTTATGGTAAGAACTTAATAATCAGGCAGTGAAATAAGGTAGCAAAGCCAAGTCCCTGGGGGAGCCCCACTGCTTGCTCCAGCCAGTACAGAACTGGGTGTTACCCCTGAAAAGCCAAGGAAACACATGGAAGCAGGTTCCTGTTGGGGTTAGAGCATCCCAGAGAAGACCCACTGCCCACCAGGAGGACGGGGACAACCTGTGTGGTCTCAGGACTTCAATAACCCGGAGAAAGCAAACGGCTGTCAGCAGGGGATCAAAAAAACCCAACCACCTGTGGACACATTTTAAACCCTGAAAATGCAGTTATTCTCTAACAGAATGCACACAGCAGCACAGCGCAGCTTCGCAAAGACGCACCTTATTGAAGACCCAGATCTCCCCATTTACTGTGGGCCTGGGGACTCCGTGTCCATTGTAGTGGAAAAGAACCCGCTCTTCCTTGGCGTTGCGGCGCAGAGATGTACAGAGTTTCTTAACTTCATCCACTGTAGGATCGAGACTCTGCTTGTACCTGGCCTAGGAACACAAAACATAAGATAATCACTTTAAAAGTGAGAACAAATCTATTTAAGATGCAGGCACCTAGTTAAGATAGAAGCGTGTATATAAACTGGTTATGTTGGAAAAAGAAAACACAAAACATTTACTGTAGAGCTGAATAAACAAAATATGTCTGCTCTGGGTGTGTGGGATTGCACATGCAGTGACAACACAGGTTTGGCTGAGTTTATCACAGCTCTGAACTCTCATCCATTTCGCTCAGGGATTACCAACACTCAGAATGCCTCAGGAAGGTCAAATACATTTTCAACGTTAGCCAGCCTGAAAAATAACTCTGCACAATTCTCTAATCCTCAAATTCATCCCCTGCACTTCTCCAACTGAACGCATTTCCCTCTTAAAGACAGAAAATAGTAGAAATCAGATATTCTGTAAACCTTGAATCTCGCAGTGAAGTGTTGCTCCCCTCCCACCTGGAAAAGGGACACAGCTCTTGCTTCAAGCCTTAAAAGCCACGACAATACCCGGGTGAAGGGCAGAGGAGAAGTTATCCTTCATGGAATAGACTGGTCTCCTTCATGGAATAAGAACAAGGCAACACCATTGTCAAGATAAAAGTGCACAAAAGTCCCAGGAATCTCACATTCACGCAGTTGGGTGAAAAGAGGGAAAACTGATGGAAAGCCCTTAGGAAAACGTTATATTCGGTATCCTCAGAACTTTGGCTGTGGATACTCCATTGTCATTCCCAGCTCTACAAGCATGTAAATCAGAGCACATTTCTGTGTTTGAGGGAAAAAAACCACACCAAACATAAAAACCCCCAACGCTTCAAAACATTTTTAGGTGGCTAAGTTCAAGATGCCTACGTAGTAGCTACTTTGTCATACTCAGAAGTGGCTTTTTTTTTTTTTGAAGCAAGGCCAAATAATAACAAAAAGTTTTCCACTGTCCTTTTGAAAGATAAAAGCCTGCTTCTTCCTCTCTTCTGGAGATCTGCAGAGAGAGACTCAGAATCCAGAATCACAACAGCTTAAAAAAATTAAAGCTGATGTATTGAAATAAAGAACAAAGTTTAAGATGAGGACAATCGTATATACACCTCTACAAAAATCTGCTCTTGAAAGCCTGTTTATAAACCAAACCACGGTCTCAGAAGTTTGGGCTTTTTAGGATTTCTTCCATGACAAAGATTAAAAAGTCTTAAAATATCATAATAAAAGAGGATGAAGCACTTTAATATAAAAATGTTTTGCTTATCTGTGAAGCTTGAGAAACAGATACCATGCTGTTCAATTAATATTCAGCATCTCAAGCCGATAGGCAAGATGGATACAATGAACAGCATCATTTGCATGATTACAGCAACGAGGAAAAACAAGCAAAAGGAGAAAAAAATATTAAGAAAGAACCAGTGATCTGACAGACTCATCCGTTTTGGGAAGTTCCGCACTAAGTAAAGATAAGAGGCTGCATTAATCTGAACACGGATCCCCCCATAGCTCTTTCTGTGTCCTCCCAGTGTTGTTATGGAGGCGCTGATTTGCAAAATGTGCACCTTAAATCACGTTCTGCCTGTTGGCATCTTCATGAGACACTATAACCGGAGCAGTTGGTGATTTTTCAGCTTCTTTTTTTTCAAAGGAGAACCCGCTGATTGGAACACACCTCACGTCCTTCCAGCATAAATATTGAATACAGTTCGCAATTAATGGAGGTGAATTCATACTCTAAAACTAAAGCCTGTAGATCTAAAGATCCAAACTGCAAACATATTACTTGCGCACTGAGAAACAGAAGGCTGAGGAGAATGAAAAGGGGAGGAGGGAGCCCATAAATAAGCAGACAGTCCTCGTCCTCCCTCTCAGCTCAGGACTTCCAGGCGGGGGTTATTGCACATCATTCACACACATACGATAAGGAACAGGGATCAGAATAACAAACTAGACCAGGCAGTGTCTTGTTTGGTTGGTTCTTCCCCTAAAAACTATCTTCAAGCCTTGTCTCATTGGTGTGCAAAAAATACCAGGAGAATAAGTACAACAATTACAAGAAATGTCCAGGGCTTGTTCATCTGACTGGAGTGTGGGGCACTGGTTTTGGGGACAGAGGAGGAGCTCACTGTTTTATGTGATGCTCCATGAGACAGGGAGCTATTTTTAATAGCTGTTAAAAACAAGTAAGGTCTCCTTCCAGAACGGAACTACAGAAACTGAAGGTCTTTGAGAAGAACATAGAGAATCAGCACAAAACCCTTGCTCGCCCCTGGGCTGCACCAGAGAGCACATCAGTGATGAACAGCCCTACAGTGTCCGGCCATGTGTAACAGTGACACCCAGATGAGCTGGTCCAGGAGGATTCGCCGATCCAACAGTTCTACCTTTCCTTTCACAGTATGAAGAAGCCATTTTTAAACATCGCTTTAGCTCTCATATAGAAGTTTTGCATTTTAGCATCACTACCCTACTGATTAGTAGTTTCCTTTCGTCACTGTCCCATATTTCCTTCCATCACCACTCATTTATCCTCCCTGGCCATGCTGGCTGCGTTCCTTCCCTTCCACCTCCACCCAGATGCCTTCAAGTCATCATTAGTGCAGAAGGTAACAGAGGTCCTGATGTGAACCCTCAAAAGGTCTGTTGGGCTCAATCTCAGAAATTCTGTTGAAATCACACAGACACAAGGCTTTATGCTTTGTTTTCCCTTTGGTTTTATGAGCAATTGACCAGCTGCAGACTGTTTCTGCGTCCAAGGACCACGCTGGCCTTCCCTGCCCTTTCTTGGGTGTTGGTGGCAGAGCTTTGGTGTTTGGAAGGAGCTTTGTTTCCTGACGCAATTATGAGACAAGCCCATGCAGGCTTCAATCCCCCTGCAGATGATGCCCAGCTGTATCTGTTGCTCTTATCCACAGCCTCGGAGCTGTCAAAGAGCCCAAGGAAGCGCCGTGATGGACAAGCACGACCTGCTGCTGGTGATGTCAGCTGCCTTTCTGCTGTGAATCTGATTTTCTGATCACCTCGGTGTCTGACTCAAGAGCTCCTGTCAAAAGCAATAACTTTGTGGTGCCTGATCCAGACTATCCTCATTATTCCGCTCACGCAAGCAAAATTCAAAGTTTTGCTTGTTTATGGAATATTGCCACACTTTCATGAAACACTCACTGGTTTATCCAACCTTTTTCTGGTACATTTGTTTAAAAATACTGTTATGATGTTAGTTTTTAAGACATTCCAATTTTCAGTATGCCACAAACTTCTGGTTTGACAAAACATTCACAGACATTCATTAACAAAGTTGTGGGAAACAGGAGGAATTTCAATAGGAAGAAGTTCTGGCATCCAGAACAGGAAAAGCAAACAGTTTGGGGCTAAATACCACGTGCATTAGTTGGATGGTTTTGCCGTGGCCATTACCACTAACAATTCTTATCGCTGAAATTTAAAGCAAGACGATTTTGCTCTAAAGCAGTTACACTGATTGCCTACTGACACGCTCTCTCTGCAAATTACTCTGCAAATTATTCCCAAATTTCTTATCACAATAAAATCAAAGCAATCATCTTTAAGAGAGAAAAAAGGGATTCTCTAAAGATGTGATCTACCACAATCATATCATTTCCTTATTCAAGACAAGAGCAACGTTCTGGCCATATCTGGTTGGAAAACTGCCGTTAGGATCTACAGCAGCTCCAGGTCCCTTTCACTGGGATGAGCGAGGCCCAAACGAGCCAGCAGCAGGGACTGACCCCACCAGTGTAATTAGCCAATTAGTGGGTATGGGAAACACCAGGGAAGAGCCATCAACAGGCAAATAAAGCGGAGTTTTCCAGCTGGAAGCCAGACCACTCCTCACCCAGCCTCACTGGGGCTCCCACACACCACGACCAGCAGCAGCCATAAAGCACCAGCACCGTCCCATTTGTCTCAGGAGGGATTTAGTTCTTTCAAAGGATAAATAGCACCTCCTCATGTTTACCCATTAGCAGTAGCCTCTCCAAGATGAGTCTGTCTGGAAGGGAAAAACTAATTCACTGTGTTCATCAGCTTTGGTCTCACTGGGAAATGTCAGTATGTATTGGCTGCGTAGAGAAACTCCCACAGTTGGGTGGATTTTGTGCTTAAATTAATGGCTCTGCTTTGGAAACTTCACCTAATTGCAGGTTCTTTCTTTTACTTTGAATAAAGCCAAACCGTAAAACAAAGAATGAGGCAAAGACCAAGTCACAGCCCTTTCCCAGGCTGTCCCCGAGCCACGCGCGGAAGGGCAGGGGCTGCAGAGCTCAGCACCTCCGTGACAAAGGGCTTTTGTGCCACCTGAGAAGGCAGGACCGGAGCCACGTCTGCTGGGTGAGTGCTGGGCACTCGTCCTGCCAGCGCCAGGGGCAGGACACGCACCTCGGGAGTGGGTCCTATAAACAGGGAGAGATGCAGAGTGCTGAAGGGGACAATTTGAGAGTAAGCGATTTAAGCTGCTGATGTTGCTCAGTCACTGATGGGCAACGGGGGGAGAAGGCGTTTTGTCACCCAGCGCGGTGACAGACTCCTGCAGGAGCACTACGGCATTTCTAGCAGGGAGATGCATTTTTTTCCCCCTGAAAAAAAATATACAAGGATAAACCAATTTTCCAATCAAATTTATAAAATTCAGCCCTTGAATTCAAGTCTTCCTCCTGACCTCACTGCTCCGTCCCGTATAAGCTCCAAAAGCAAAGCTGGGCTGGATTTCATGAAGTGACTGGTCCCAGCCCAGCCATCCTGATGCAGCACCTTATTCTTCAAAGCAACTCGGCCATTCAAGGTGAACCTCTACATAAACGGGAGGTGGCGGGCCGTGGGGCAGCTGCTGGGCTGTGACTCGGATCAGATTTGAATCCCAGTTTCCAAACGCAGCAAAATACATTAAACCCGAGACTTTGCCGCGTGCACAGCCAGCCTACTTAACGTGATTTAATTAAAAGGAATCAAAGCAATCTAATTATTCCAAGAGAGTGTTTTTTGGACCAATGCCCAAATCTGAAAAAAACAAACAAACAAACAAAAAACCAACAAAAAACCAACACAGAAATATAAAAAGCCTTACAAAGAAATAAGCTACTGAAACCCAAGAGCAATGAAACAGCAGTGTCAAGGGCCGAAGCAGCGTGGGTTTGGTGCCACCTCCTTGGGCCGGGTGCCACCGGAGCCCCTGGCACACAAACCACTTCGCTGCGGCTCCAGGGATCGAGGTGAAGGCTCAGAACGGCGGCTGTCACTCCACAGGCCAGTTTAGCCAGTGTGCTCTGCGGGGACGAGGGAGCAGGGAGAAAAAAGGGGTAGAGGAGACCTCATCGCAGGTTCTGAAATGGCAGGAAAATTGTCACGGAAATTCCATAGTCAGCTTTTGTTAAACCGACTGTTACAGGTTAAAACGTTGAGGACACTTACTCAAGGCACGGCAATGGTGCTGTGTGACGCCGGCCCTGGAAGGACCCAAACCCACACCTCTCCCTTTGCTCCACTCTAACAAAGTGACACAGGACCTTCAGACACAGATTTCTACAACAGAAATTTGCCCAGTTCAGGGTCGGGTGCTGCGGGGACCGACAGAGCACTCCCAGCTCTGCGTTCCTGCTTGTCCCTCACCCAGGAGGACCCCAGCAAGCCCAGCACCCCGAAGGAACGCGGCCATACCCGGCAGCAGAACCTCTTTTGCCTAACAGCCTGCTAATAACCCTTCCCACAGTAAGAGAATCCAGACCAGTGTCTTATACAGAAAGAATAAACAGTGGAGATGTTTCTCAGATGTTTGAAAACCTATTAATAATGAACACTAAAAATCCTGGATTTAGTTTTCCTTCATGTGAAAAAACACAAAATTGAATTAATTCCGACTCCACCTTTTATGGGGCAACTGCCAGTTTGATGCAACACGTTCCTCTGATTGTCTGGAACAAACTCTGGCTCAGACACAGAAAACAGGCACATATAGATGTCAAAGTTTCACAGCCATACAATTGCATGACAGTGTTGTGTCACACAGCACAGCAATATCACTGATGTTTTACTTCTTAAAAGCTATTTAACACCCTGGAAGCACACAAAACAACGAGAAGGAACATTGCCAGAACGTTGGCACTACTCTTCCCAAGCAAGACATCGTTCATTCAAACCCTGGTGTTACTGTTACTTTACTCAGCTTAACACATTCAAACAGAAATACTGAATAGGTCGCGGGAGGTGATTCTACCCCTCGACTCTGCTCTCGTGCTCTCCTCCACGTGCAGCACTGTGTCCAGCTCTGGAGTCCCAACAGGTCCACGTCCTTCCTGTGCTGAGAACAGGTCCAGCAGAGGGCCATGAAAATGCTCAGAGGGTTGGAGAACCTCTCCTATGAGGACAGGCAGAGAGAGCTGGGGTTGTTCGGCCTGGAGAAGAGAAGGCTCCAGGGAGACCTCAGAGCCCCTTCCAGTCCCTAAATGGGCTACGGGAGAGATGGGGAGGGACTCTGGATTAGGGAGTGTAGCAATAGGATGAGTGGGAAGGGTTTTAAATTGAAAGAGGGGAGATTTAGATTAGATGCTAGAAAGAAAATCTTTGCTTTGAGGGTGGTGAGACCCTGGCCCAGGTTGCCCAGAGAAGTTGTGGCTGCCCCATCCCTGGAGGGGTTCAAGACCAGGCTGGATGGGACTTTGAGCAACCTGGTCTGGTGGGAGGTGTCCCTGCCCAGGGCAGGGGGGTTGGAACAAGATGATCTTTAAGGTCCCTTCCAACCCGAACCATTCTGTGATTCTATTGAGCAATGGGACCATCCAGAAAATTAAAAGGCCCAAACCAAGAATGGGTGCATGTGCAGGAAAAAGAGTTAGGGTGAAAACCCTGGAGATCACTGGAGAAACAGACACCTTTCCCACACCAACAAGCACATGCCCGGGATTCACCCAGGGACTGCCACGTCCAGTGGTGGTCACAACCGGCCACCAGCAATGGCATCACCAGGCTGGCCACATCCCACCCCAGCTCCAGCAGTTTCGGTACTGAAAGTGCAAACTGAATTAACTCAAGCCTTGAATTCCTGAGCTGTAACTACAGAGGGTAGCCCCGGCTTAGAACTGCCCGGGTACCGGGATGAGAAAGCAGGAAACACAGCATAATATTTTAAATGAATCCAGAGGAACTCCAGAGCAGTCTGATGTCCGTGCTGAGCACATTGGTAGGAATAATAACAAACAAAGAGAAACATGAATAAACACCTCGGGGATGAGCCCATTTAGCATCTATAATGAGAAGCCACACTGTGTTTTAATCAAACTCTTATCTTCTAGAGTTTTTTAAAGAATCAAAGAGCGTGGAGATGAGAGAAAGTATCTTTTTGATATAAACCCATTTGGATTCCCACAAGATACTTAGCAAGATCTTAACATGAGATTTGGAGGAAAGTCCATACATAAAGACTTGATATAAAACAGGCGGGTGGGGGGGAAGAATCATTAATTTTGCCCATGGAGGGAAGTCGCTGTGAAGTTCCAAGGGGATCAGCCCAAATCATCCAACACATTAATAACCACAACTGAAAAGGCAGCGTGCAGAAATGCGACAGTCTGTGGATGCCAGAGGGTTATTCAGAGCTCCTGTGGGCAGACCCTGCGGCAGGGAGTGTTTCAGAGTATCAGCCCAGGCTGCTATGACCACAGCAGGTACGCAAATATAAATTATTCTGAACCATACCTACAGATTCCAGGCTTTCTTTTTTTTTTTTTTTAGAAAGCACCTTTTAGGTGTTTTAATTTTAGCTTCTGGGCACACGAAATTACCCTGATGTAAATTCATGAGGATTAATCAAAGATAATCAAAACCTGCATATTTAAGTACAAGGGAGTACACTGGAAATCCCAAACGGATGTTACAAGCAACAGCTTAACCTGGGTAATACAGGCCGTGAGAAAAGGTTTCTGATAATATTACTAGTTATTGCTAACTCGAAAAATATTAATTACAGTGAAGATGTACTAGAACTTAGAGATTCTTAAGTTTAAATGCTAAACTAAGCCACAAGGAAGACTCTTGCAAGTCTTAGGCAAGTCCTCAGGAGATGTTTGGTTGCGTTTTAAAAATCCATCTCAATCTCCTACTTGCTAATATATTCACACACAGCCCAGGACTTAAACAGCTTAATTTGCTAGATGTCTAGGACAAAATGCATTACTGGAGCTAAGCCGTGAGGGTGGAACATTTACTCGCCTGCCTGTAGTCAGCAGTGGAGTGACTTTACCTTTCCTCTGCAGAGTCTTTGACCTTGCTTTTTAAGTCCAATGTGAAACGAATTCTAAAGTACCTAATCCTCATTGTGTGGATTCAGTATTCAATAATACTTCAAAAAAAAAAAAAATACCTTGGAGCAGTCTGTTCCTGAGAACTGATGTTGACAGGGAAGACAAAAATCAAGAGTACTAACCTTGACTACCTGCTACACCAGAGAGACTCAGGAGGCCGGTGTGCTTCTCAGCAATTCCAAGTGCTGTGCACAAGTGAGCTCCATGATTTATAGACATTAGACCCACCAGCTTCTCCGTACTGGGAGGTAAGAATACCTCCCTGTCTATTCCAAAGAAATCAATGTTCTGAGATGGCTGTGTAAATAACTGTTCACTTTTAAACAAAGAGAATTGTAAAAGAACTTAAATCTACTGCTTAAATGCCAGATCTCTATGCTCAGACTCAGGACTGATGGGTCACATCCCAAAACGCGCTAACAGGATTTGAAGTACACACCAGGACACATCTTTAAAACCTACTTAGTCAAATAATGTAACTCTAAGCAACTGTCATTTTAGTACTATTCCTTCTTTATAACCTCTATATTAAGATCTATTTTATTTTAAAAGTTTCAGGCTCTACATCTTCTTCTTTCTTAAATATGAACTTAGGTGTTACTTGGGGCCCAGTTGAGGCTGCAAGACCCCAGTCTGGTGTGTAAGTGAATGCTCAAACTGCTTGTCTTCATATGCTGGTCAAATTCCCCACCAAGAAGTATCACTACCCCATACTCACACTGGGACAAGAAGTTACTGTCCTCAATATCTAATAATTCTTTAGTAATTTCAGGTTTTCCTCCGATTGCAAATTAATTGCTTAACAAAGAGACATTCAGATTAACAATCAAAGTAATGAGAAGGAAAACCCATCACTCAGAGGTTTATGTTCTGTTGAGATCCGTATGAAAGGAGTTAAACCCAAAGTATTTCGGGTTTTTCCTCATTCTGCCTTAAAGATGAGCAGGAATATAAATGAAAAGGTAAATAGTTTTCTTTGCTACTGCTCAAAGTTTTGCACAAAAACAGTGTCTGTTCGGAAAGAAGCTCATCTAATCCAAGACCATTTGTGTGTCCAGGTCTGCAGCACTGAGCCCGGTCCAGAGATACCTGGTGGCATTTATTAGATCAGCAGCGCCAGGGGCGATGGGAGTAGATCTGCAGAGGCTCCTCCTGCCTCTCATCACCAGTGATTCCCGACTCTCACCAACACAAAGACAAGGTATTTTTAAATAGGTCACACAGAGGCTGGGTGGTAATTACAGAAAAACGTTAATCAGATTGGAGCAGGCAGAGCTGCTTATCTCTTTCAAGAAGCCCTTCTAATATCGGGTCTTTCTTCACATCTTAGGACAAACTGACATTAAGAGTACAACGGTCATATGAAATACACTGGAATGCATGAATCTTGCTTTTCTGCCAACTCTGGCCTCATGTTGATGACAAAATACAAAACAAACAGAAAGGAAGCATCCAATATGTGAATGGATCTTACTGTCGGAAGCTCATGGGAAGTGAAGCGAGAGGAAGGATGATCATGGAACAACTGTGTTCGAGTAGAAGATTTCAAAATTATGAGAAGTTGAGACACTGGGTGATCGAGCACTTCAGAGGCAGACTCAAGATGCTCCACCTTGGCAAGGGGGACCCATTGCACCCATAAATGAAGCAGGGTGCAAGGGGTGGGAGGGCGAGGGGTGTGATAAAGAGTGGGTTCTGGATGGTCTCATGCCCATAGCTGCTGCTGGACCAAGCAGACCTCACAAAACATGCACCAGGGAGATTTTACCAGGTCACTCCTTGCATTTTCAAGGGGAGCTGTTTAAATGGTGCAGAAATAGCGATGGGATGTCCTGCAGTGACACTGGTCTGCTCCCCAGCAAGAGCACAGCTGAGAAGAGCAGCGGATGCTGGAGGAGGTCAGCGATTCTGAAGCCTAGCACTTTCCAGAGAGATGCCCTGACCGAACCAGCCCCATCACTGCATCCCCTTTCTAATGAAACAGGAAGAAATTTTGTCTCCTTACAAGTTAAATGTCCTTTTCATTGTGGTTCAAACTTATCTTTCCAGATTTCGGCAGTAGCTCCCCCTTTTACCCCATCTCCTTCACTCAAGGTCACTGCTGCTCGGAGCGTTCAGTGAGATGGCCAGGCCCAGAGGATTTTCCCACTTAAACTGATTTTGCAAGTTTGTTGACTTAGTTCCAGGACAGCAGATCACTGCTGAGCTGCAATGCATGAACAGTTCAGTTCACACAACAGCTTAATGCCACTTCCTTGTCTTTAACAGCTTCTGAATATGCTTCTTCACATCAGTTCGTGCCTGTAACTATTTTTTTCCTTTTATGTCTCATTTTTCCACGAGAATCTCAGAGAAATGAGTATTAAGGACAGTACTGTTACAATTCTGTAGTTTCTCCTTTATTTTTAGCAATGCGTTAAAGATTTATCAGATTATTTTTTCCCCCCTCACTATCAAAAGAATTAAAAAATGCATTCTACCGGGGGAGCTTCCCACTCGCAGAACTCATTCCCAAATGCTTTAGTTACCATCGCTAAAGGAGGTTTTTCGGTACAGGTGGTGCAGCAGCTCCCCCGGGAAGGCAGACACACCAGCACTGCCTCCAGAAACGCTGCTGCAGCTCAGGCTGCGACGCTCCGGGGAACCTCTGCAGTGGCTTCAGATGCCAAGATCTCCACAGCCACTCACTGTGACTTCCCCCCAGCCCCCAGTGCCCCCAAGCAGAAGAAAATAGGTGGCCCAGTTCAGATTTTTTAGCACAAGAGAGAGTAGCTTCAAGGCAACACATCTTTGTTGATGGTTCAGTGAGACCCTGTGTTCTCCCTGCCAAGCCGTGCCGAGGGTGAGCAGTCGCGCATCACTCTCGGAGAGCTACCAAAAGGAAAACTCCCAGTCAGGTACTGCCTAATTTGCCCTAATTTTCTCTATATTCACAAGACATAAAGAAGTGGCTTTCATCATTCACCATATTTACAATTTGTCCTTTTCTGGCTAAACTACCAGCTCTTCTAGAGGTGTATTTTGCAAAACCAGTACGTGGCCAATGGTCAAACTCAGAATGGATGCAAGTTTTCAGACAGAACGAGAATGTGAATAACTGGCTTTAGCAATTATCAGCTATACCTGTTCATCCCTCTTCTATGGCAGACTTTTTTTTTTTTCTGGAAGCAAATACTGGTTTATGCTGCAGACAGTTGATCTCTAACAAGAGAGCAAAGGATTGATACAGCAGAATTTTACAGAGCCTGAAATAGCTGCCAAATTCAAGAGGCTGTTGGGAAGTAAAAACAGCAGACATAATCCTCTTAGGAAAACCTGGTTTTGTTAAACAAGGTCACAATGTCTTTTTTTTATTAATTCTTATTAATTTTTTTGTTACATATTCCTACATCTGCAGAGTAGGGAGACCAAGTGCAAGTTTTTCCATTTTACATTTTCCACTTTGGATTTCTACAATATTTCTTTTGCAGGAGCAATTAGTATTCTCTGTTGTTTCAAAAAAAAAAAAAAAAAACAACCCTACAGAAATAAAGGAAAAGTATGACTCACAGAGAGACCAATAATTAGGTCATGTGTTCAATTAGTTTTCATGCTTAACTAGTTACTCTTTAGGAAATGCTCAACCTTTGATGTGCAGCAGGCAACTTCCCAATTAATTAGGCAGAAGGAAGCAACGCAAGGAATGAAACCTCAGACACCGTATCAAAGCCCAAAGATATCTAATGAGGGAAACAACAGCATCAACAACAAGAAAACATGCACAAAAAGGTAGAGGCTTTAAATTATCTGTTTCAAGTATCTTGGCTGCATTTCCTTTGAAATTAAGAGAAAACTGTTGGGAAGCAGAGTAGGAAAGGGGAAGAAGCAGCCTCGTTTGATCAGAAAAGCGTCACTGTTTCCTTGAAGGCTTGCCACAAAAAGGATAATCTGTCCGTATTGTAGGAGATGCGTCCTCAGAGACCGTCGCTCACTGATGGATACAAGTTGCAAGAGGCATCGCACAGCACAGCATGTTGGATTAGGGAAGGAAAAAAAAAAAAAAAAAAGGAAAAACCTGTATTTAAAACCCTGCCTAGTTAAGCACAATGGGACACACAAACTGCCAAGAGTCTCAGCCTGGCATCAGGAACTTGGGGGAAAAGAGAACAGAGCCACAGTTTCACTAACACTTCTATTAATGCCCACATAAAAGGGACAGGCAATGCCTGCTTGGGATGAGTACCAAGTTTCTTAGCTCTCCTGGGCCACTTCAATAAAAGATTGCTGCAGTCGCTCCTCCTTGCTTACGGCACCGCTTCGAACTGAGTGGAAAAAACGGGTACAACCACATCAATTAAAAGGGCTGGAAAGACCTAGAACATGCCTAGATCTGCCAGACTGAAGAGTTCAGGTACGTTACTGCCTGTCTCTTACTGAGTGACACTAACGTAAGTAATGGAGCATTGAGAAGAGATATGCATAAGGAACAGAAGCAGAACCGCTGTGTGACAGTGTCCACCCCACCCTGAGTGACAAGGGTGCAGGCACCCTCAAACATCAGTTTGCTTTCAAGCCACCCTTCCCAAGGCTTTCCTGAAAGTTTAGTTAATCTTGCCTTCCAGATCTCTCTGGTTCTTCCTCTACCTGGGATTTTCATCCCCCATCCTTGTTCTCCCTCACTCCTGTGATGTCCATCCAGGCAGAGCTATAACGAAACACTCACAGCTAATTCCATTGGACCATCAAAGTAGTGAAGCTGATTGTCTTAGCAAGAAAGGAGGAAGTAGAAGAAGAAAAAGGGAGACAACAATGTAGCAATTAGAAAAATCAACAGTGTAATTGGCTTTGGTTTATTTAAGCAAGTAGGTGCAAGGGGAAAAAAAAATTCTTTGGGATGTGACCTTTAAAGCTTTGGCTTTATCGCAAGGGGAGGCAGAGAAGCCCCGGAGCTACTGGTCTCCAGGGGGAGCAGGAAAATATATGTTACACAGGAGACAAATTACAGACCTTGCTATGGTTAAATTCACAGGGAGGCACAAACTTCTCACACTCCATTAAGTAAATTACCAGAGGATGTAAAAGAAAACCAAATTCCATAGAAGAATTACCTTCAACTTGAAGCAAAAGTCTCCATGCAAAGCAAGGTCCCACTAAACCAGTGCTGTAGGATCTTAGAACATGTCAGAATGTAGGATCTCAGAACATCTTCGCTCCTCTATGCCTCCACCAGCTCTTTTCCAAATCTTGTTTGGAGACACAGGCACATGGACACTGGGCCACTGAACCAGCTTCAGCAGACAACAGATATTCAAACTGCTACAAGGGTCTCCAGAGCTCTTTCCCCCTCCCCTGAAACCTCCCGAAATCTCCATACACATCAAAATAAGAACATCAGACCAAAGTCTACCTTAAACATAGCAGAGAATGCAGCTTTCCTTTTCTTCTAGCCCATCCATGTGTGGACTCTTGGAGTCCTCACTCTTGGAGTCCTCAAGACTCTTGGAGACTCTCGTAGACTCATGGAGTCTACATCCATGTGTAGACTCTTGTGTACCCTAAGTACCATGGCCTCTATCGCAAAACAAATTTACCTACAGCCCTATAGTGTCCAGGGCTCCTGGCTGCTACAGGAGTACAATTGAAAAAAGAAAAAGGGGAAAGAAAAGGGGGGGTGGGGGGGTGTCACAACATCTGTTTCCCAGTGGTGTCACAATTAGCTGTGCAAAGAACACCACATGGCACAAACTCTCAGGAAAAGGAAGATTTTAACAAATGGAAAACATTAGTTTTCACTGAGGCAAGGTCCCACTCCTCCAGCATTAAGAATGCCCTTCAGGAGCGATGGAGGAACCTAAGTGTCTCTGACACATCTTTCTCCACCTCACCCCTGCTTAGGAAGTTATGAACAGCAGTTTGTGATCTTCCTGTGGCAGGACTGTGACAGTTTGTGTCAGAGAATAAAGAAGAGTATTGCAAAAAGCACCCGGTGTGAAGGTGCCATTGGGATTCCTTTGGACTAGCAGAAATCACAACAGAAGCAGCAACATTATTGAGCAAGATGAGAGAATGAAGAAAAAGTCCTGTGAATTTTCTGGTCAGTTTAGAGTTAAAGAGAGAAACTGGTCAAAAGCCATAGCCAACCAAAAGAAAAATAATTCTATAATTTCATGCAAATTTAATAAGCGTATGCTCCAGACTACTTCATACCACATCTTGAATTATGTAAACTGTGCATCATTCAACCTACAGTTCTGCCTTTGGCTACACAGCCCCCTTCTAGGAGGCTTATACACAGGAATGGAAACGAAGGAAACTTTATTGTCTGGGGAAGGCCAGGAGCCAAGTAACGAGATGTCCGTTATGAGAAAAAGGGAGGAAAAAGAAAAGAAAAAGTCTGGCACCCTCCTAAGAACGAAGCCAGCAATCACAGACCGACCTCATCCATACAATATCCCACACAATGATCATTTTACAAGGGGCAACCTGTGCTTTTTATATAAAAAGCACTGCAGCTCAGTTCAGAGAGCTCCAGCCAAGAGGATGCAGAAAAACACCCTCTCTCAAGCCAGTCCCCAAGAAAAGGAAGAGTGCGCTGTGCGGAGGAGCCGCAGAGAGCTGAGTAACACCTGCCTCCCCTCCACGAACCCCTTGGCTCCAGCTCTGCAGAACGTACAGCAAAGAACCCAACTCCCAGGCTCTGCTGATAAATGGATGTAAACTGGGCCTTAAGTAACAGTAACTTCTGCTCATAAAAATCCCCAGGAGCTACTGCATCTCCATAAGCCATCTCACTGCAGCAGCACACAGAATTCGCAGTCCATTATTCCTATTTTCAAGCAAAGCCTGTTGACTTTTAAGCTAAGGAAAATTCCTGCCTTTTGAATGGCATAACATGCAACGCTGCCAAGAAAACTAAATGTGCATCCAAACAACAGGGAAAATATTTGCTACTTGCTGCCAGCACAAGCCAACCAGTGCTCTCACTGGTCCAACATCACACCTAGCACAGGCAGTGTCCTGCAGCAGGTGACAAATGAAGAGCGGAAGCAGAGAAATACCACCTCGATGTGATCGATTTCTTATCTAAATACTTTAAATACAGAGCATGTGAAGAATCTCCAACAGAAATTTGAAGTATTTTATTTGGGGCAATTAAAGTGATATAATATGCTGTCTCAGCTAAAGGCTCTCCTTTTCCATGGAGCTCTCCTGGCACTGCCTGCCCAAATCCATAATCCAGGCCCTGTAACCAGTAAGCCCCAGTCCCACCCGCGATCCCCAAATCCCTTGAGCTGCGGGTTCCCCAAAGGCCAGGGCAGCGGTGCCAGGGCAGGGTCCCCCCTCCAATCTGGCTGCCCACTATGGGGTCTGCTGCTCTTAACTTTCACTACCTTTTCCTCCTTTCACTCTCAGCTGCTTAAGCAACCCCTTTTATCCCCTGGAGTTGAGCCTGCTTTCCAGATTACCCTTACATTTAACCCCTTCTGTGCCCAGGGAAACTAAAAATCCACGACCCAAGGTATTATTAGAGAAAAGCTGGTTTTTTTGTGGGTTTTGTTGGTTTTTTTTTTATTTCCACTTTTTCACTAGCACCTAAGTTATCTTTGCACCAACTGGCAATAACTCTTGCTTGTTCAGAGAATTCTGTATAAAGCCAGTCAAAGCCTACAGCTTTGTCATCTCCTACTCTCTACCCCCAGTCAAATTTTCATTTGAGAATTGCAATGAAATGACTGAATATTGTTTAACTGCAGTATTTTGCAGATGAAACAATGGCTGAAGTGTTTTTCACTCCCGCAGCACACAAATTTATGTAGCTACACAACAATAAAGCAAAGTCTTCAATTTAATCAGAACAAATACTTCAAGCAATGGCAAGCTGATAAATTATTTACAGAGGGGCTCAATAAGACCTGGAAGGAAATATGCATCAGCTGTGCTGCCTGGGAGCTTCCAGAAACAAAGAATTTTCATGCTTACCCCTTTTAAAGCTTTTTCACTTTGTGTTTAACAAAACCAGACACCGATCTGAACAACATCCCACAATTATAAGCAGACGAGGGCTGCGCTGGGAGTGATGTCCCGGGACTTTTCACCCAGCACTGATTACTGACACGACCCATTTACCAGCAGTTCCCACCATTCCTGCATTCACAGCAAGACACCAACACAGGCGTTTCCTGGGGTAAGGACCCACGCTGGCAGCCCAGCAACATTGGCTATTGCAGAAGATTTTAATGATTTGGTCCTTTTTTCAGACTGCCTACTTCTCCCCAACTTGTCTTTCTTCCGTCAATTCCTCAACCATTCCAAAACACCAAGAAACAGACAAAACTAGATGTATTAGTATTTATATGAAAGGTCTAGGAAATTCAATAATGTTCCTATTGTTTTATTGCAGATGGCACATCAACTTCTCTTTATTACTGCAGAAAACTCAAGAGCCCTGTGGAGTGCAATAAACTGGTACGTGTTCAGCTTCGCAATGTTTCCGAGGGCTGTGATTTACCGGGGAGAACAGGCACCAACATCTGAGCTTGGGAATTGCCTCGTGTTTTGTGCAAACCCTACACGGCAGCGTGAGGTCAGCCCACGCAGGGTCCCTGCTGCTTCGCGATGCCTGTCCCTCATTCCTCAGCAATAAGGACTCTGTCATTAAAGAGTGGAGAAAAAGGGTTGTTTCCACCTTTGCATCAAGATGTTTTACTCTCCTGGTTGGTTTCAGATGCTATTTGAATTTTCTGCCAAATTCTTGGGCTGCTAGAGAGAGATTTAAAAAAAAAAATTGTCCATGTACCAAGAGGAAAAACACAAAGGTAAATTCTCCTGTCTTAAATATACACCATATATGTTTCAAGACAAGTCCTTCTTCTATAAAAAACACTTCAGAAAACAGGTGTACCCACTAAAAACAGTAAGTCTCTTTAAGGTCCCCTCCAACCCAAACAATTCTATGATTCGGCTTTTACTGAATGACAAACTCAGTTCTAGTTAGTCAACCCTGAATAAGGGGGCAGGGAAGTATCAAACAAGAACAGGTACGAGCTGTATTTACACCAAATTGCTCTGCATAAATTACTATTTCCACCAAGTTTCAGTTAGAAAGAGGAGGGACTCTCACTGCACACAACAAAGCACTTCACCAGCTGCCTCTCACCACACACACCCCAACCCTTTCTCCAGTGAAAAATATTCTCAGCAGTGTCTGGCAAAAGAAGTTTGTATTTCCTACTGCAAAGGTAATCTCTAACCACTTGTCCTTTATCTGGAATGGAAGACTTGGAGGAACACAAACGCCACGTTCTCTGTCTCCTTGTAGGAACAGGGATGTTCAGAGGTTCCAGACCCGAGCAAAGCATCAGCAGTGACAATCTATCTTTATTGATTTTATGAATTATAAAGAAACGACTAAAAGAATGTAACCCATCACAGTTTAAATTCAAAAACAGATACACACATTATACTTCAGTTAGAATTAGCAGTTACCAAAGCTCTGAAATTGTTTTACAACAAACCCCAAAGCCTTCCTCAGCCACTAACCATACAACATCCATTTGTCCCGAAGCATAAAACCCATCTTGATGAGTGCTGGGACACACAGTTTTGTACCAGCTGACGCCAAACATTTTTACAACAGAAGAAACTATAAACTCAGAATGAAAAACTTCAGAACATCTCAAAAATACAATACAGTCAGAGGAACCTAAATTTAAAAAAAAAAAAATCACTGTAGGACTTAGTACTTGAAACAAACACCCTGGAGACGATCAAAGCAAGCACAGGCCAGGAGGGGCAGGGGCTGAGGAGCTCAGGTTTGGCAGCTCACAGGAATTTACTGACACTGATGGATGAAGGAATCAAGAAATGCTGCAAGAAAAACCACACAACATCCCCGACACGTGTCTCAGCTTTCCATCCATGCTGGGTGTTACTGCTGAGGAGTATCACAGCCAGAGATGCTGAGGAGAAGCCCAAGGAACACTTACCCTTGGCTGCCAGTTCTCGTACTGCTTCTGTAGGTTTGCACCGATGGTCTCCAGAGCTTTCTGAGGCCCCATCGAGAGAGGATCTAGGAAACAGAATACAAATGAGTACTTTTGACCACAAATGAATCACTCAGCTTGAAGGGAGACAGAAATTATTTCCATTTCAATGTGCGTTCAAACCTTTAGCTGCTCCAAATTATGTTTCAGTAAAATCCAGACCTACAGCCTGGGAGACCAAAGTCTACACTGAAGCATGGACACCACCATGCTTTGGGACAGAAAGAGGCCAAGAGCTTTCCCCTCTTTCCCTCTCAGTGTTCTGCTTGCAACAAAGATTGGTTAACAGTACTTTAATGCAGCTTCCTTTCATGCATTCAGTTTCAAATTCATAAAGATTACATTCTTCCCGGAATTTACTTGGGTGCTATACCCCAAAATTATCCCCAAATTCTTCACTCAAGTACCATTCAAGATTTCTCTCACTAAGTTCATAAATACAATTTTGTTTTAAAGGACAGGAGAGGCATAACGTTTGTTTCTTTTAATATTGAAAAAGGCTTTCTATAGTAAATAACGACAAAAATTTAAACTGGTTAAATATTTGATGATAAACATTTTTTCTTGATGAATGCAAAATCCTTCTTCATTTACTTCCACTGCTTACTGCTTCAGAGATTATATGCCACTTGTAATTTTTAAGTTAATTTTATCACTAGATAATTACCACTATTCATACATACCAATACAATTTCAGCTTATGTGCTTTATTCAAAACCCATGGCCATATAATTGACACTATTAACGAGTTTCAAAAAAACTAGAAGCTAATACTGTGCAATTTAATATACTTTTTTTTTTAAAGCATTTAACCAAATTAATGAAGTTATTTAAAAAAAAAATAATCTTTACAAATATTCTGTTTTGGACTGAAATGAAAAATACTTCTCACGTGCACTGACAGCAGAGGAATGTTGTTTGTGGATCCTGGAGTGCCTTCAGAGTTATTAGTGTTATTAACAATACCCTATATACAAAAATAAAGTAACTGGTGCCATTCCAAGAGCCAAACAATGAAAACAAATTATTTTCCTAAATATAGCTCATGCCACCGCAGTCACCACGGAAGCTTTCAGCCCACCCTGGTCTATGTGTAAGAGCAGGGAAGGCCAAGAGACCATCACGGCGTGGAGCTCCCTGCGCCCTGAGCGGTGCCCGGCGGACTCTGCATCGCAGCCACCACCCACGGCTTCATCCGGGAGAAAAACAAACCACTTGAGACGTTCTAAGGATGCATCTGGAAGGGACAGCGAGAACCGCAGCCGGCTCCTGTCCTGCTCTCACGGCCCTTTGTTCCCAGAGCTCACAACCCGGGGACCTCGGCTCAGCCAGGAACAGCAGTGCTTGCACCACAACGATTTCCACACTTCCGTGCACACCCAGCAAAGCCATTGGGTTTCCACAAGACACCCCATGAGTTTCTCTAGAAACCATCGTATAGAAGAGGAAAAAACAGGATGTTTTGGCAATTACCTTTTTCAGAAATTTAAAGAAATGGTAATGAGTACTTGTGTAGATATACACACTAAAAATTTAATTTAAAATAGGCATTCAAAATTCTCTGTGTCGATGATAATCACTAATAACTTTAATGACTCTGCAATGCTCCTCGTTCTCTTTGCTCTCTGCTCGTATATCAATGAGAAATGAGAGCTGTTCTCTCCACTGAATAGATGGATTTGTTAGTGCATGCTCATGGCTTTTTAACTGCTTTAAAGTCATCAGCATTTTTAGGTTAAAAAAAATGAGATGTTAAGATTCACAAAGCAGGCAAGGCAAGGTTAGAAACGAGATGTTCTAAAATTTTTCTAAAGAAATTCAGTTTGTGTGATGATTAATTTGCTTCTGCAGCCTGTCATAAACCCCGGAGTTCAGGATTACAGCGCTCTGCATGTTACTCGCTGAAGACTGAACATTTTCAATTCCTAGATAAAGACCAAATCTCTCTCAGAAAGCTCTCTCACACACGGCATTTCCTTCTAATATTACTTCAGATTTGTCTCATCTTGATAATCAGACTTGAGCTCCAAAACCAAGGGAACTTTTCATTTCTTAACAAAAAACCAGGAATTTAGTCCAATGCTGCATCAAAGTAGCAACCCATGTGGTGTAACTGCCGGCAAGATATTTTTGAGAATAATTCCAGATCTTCTGAACTCACAATCCCACTTAAAATAGCCCCAGAGCAGCCACCTCAACATGCAGTAAAGTCCATGCATTTTACAAAAAAAGTTATTTCTCTATCATATGATGCAGAGGAATTTGAAACCTTTGCAGATCACAGTACTCTAAAAATGTTATTGCTCCAAGATTTCCTGAGACATTTATAAATCTACAACAATTAAGAGAAAGCTATGTAGCTAATTAACAGCTTTTTTTCCCTCCACGCTATCTCAATTTAGAACAAAGAAGGAGAGATGACCTATGGCAGCAGTTACTGCTGGACACTTAATTAATTCATGTAGACACAGGGAAATGAGA
The DNA here is from genome assembly GCA_003697955.1 of Calidris pygmaea. Lineage (NCBI taxonomy): Eukaryota > Metazoa > Chordata > Aves > Charadriiformes > Scolopacidae > Calidris > Calidris pygmaea. The sequence continues at coordinate 117,495 of QJSC01008559.1, forward strand.
TGCCAGATTTCCTTTTTTTCACCCCAGTTTTAAGTCCAGGAAACACACAACTTTTAAGATCACTATATACACTGTAATTCGGTATTTATTAGATTGACAGAGCTTGGAAGTTCCCAGGACTTACCGATCCAACACTCCAGGCGGGCACAGGGAGTTGTTTTCACCACATCAGGAGGGTCCACGCCGACATTTAGGCACAGAACTAAGGCAACACTAACAGTCTTCATCTGCAAAGACACAAAATAAAATGCCTACTTAGCGTAGAAAAAAAATCAACTCTCACTTGTGTTGGAACTTTACCACTGCTATAACTTTTGAAGGGTTTCAACAACTCTTTGTTATCTCCTCTTTAGCACATACTATTTTAAGCAAGGAATGACTGATTAAATTTTTCATTAATTTTTTTAAATAGAACAGTACTTAGATTTTACGTTACTATTTTTATTATTATTTCCAGAGCCCATTCTTCTTTCATAGAGCGTGGAAATGGATACCACTGGACTTCTGCTACCCATTTTAAATTAGTCACTGTCCAACTGAAATACATTATTAAAACATGAGAATATGCTATTCAGGGTCCCTGATCAATATTACAATATAGTATGTCCTCTCTAATATTAAAACTAAAAGCATTACAAGGGAAAAACTCCCAAGTGACCAACCAAACCATAACAAAATGCTTAGTCTATTTTGGTTTTGTTTTCTTCACGTGTTAGTTTTCCTGGATATTCATATTTCAGGACACCCCATCCCTTCCTTCTCTTGCCTATAGCTGCTGCTTCAGCCCCACAGAACGCACCTTCAGCCACACTCCTGGAGCCACCAGGGGACCGTGAACATATAAAATCCAAACTTATTCATACCTTACCTGCAACCAAAGAGCTGCACGAAACCAATGACTGACTGGTTTAACTATGGCCAGTTAAAAATATCACCTGAAAATTATTATTTCACACCTTTATGCTCTTTTCTGAACTCCCTCAGCCCAACACCTCAGCCAGAGAAGGAAAACAAGAGAAGTGACGTGGCTTTGGTACTTCCATCCAGGGTTGAGTGCTGCCCTGCTCGCCCCAAGCAAGGTCACCCACATCTCCGCTTCCCCAGGTGCTCGTTACCATCCACAACCACAAAACTTCTGCCTGGTACAGAACTCCGTGCATCAAAAAGCTCCTGCCTGTCCCCAGGGTCACCTCCCCGGGTCCAGCCCCGTGCAGAACAACACGCTGCTGCTGGGGACAGAGAGCACGAGCGTCCCAGGAGCAATCACGGGCTGGCAAACTAAAGAGCCAGAAGGAAACAAAGAAAACTACAGGACAGAATAACTTATTACAAGTGAAATCACACAAATCATTCTTTCAAGAGAAAGTATCCCGCCAAACAATCTTTCCTGTCTCATTTATTTATAGTTTCCCATTTGAGGTCTAATACTGACTTATTTTTCAATATTTTACTAGTAATGTCTGATCTGTGACTTATGCTGAACAGGCTGATATTTATTTTCTATTCCCAAGTTGTGTGTTTTAAATAAGCATTTCTCCTCTAGCACAGACAGCAAAGCGGTAATGGAAAGTAAGAGTCTAACTGATCCCAAAGACAAATGGGGTGATTTCCCCTCTGCCTCCCTCCCCACAAAGGGCGTAAAGGATTACACTTCGCCGCTATTTGTTCTGCTAATAAAGAGCACATCTTCAGGAAGAATTACAGCGCTCTCACACTCCCCTCTGACTCCCACTCAACATCCATCTATGATCTTCAATCATTACAGATCAAAAGAAACCCTAAGCCCGAGAAACCGAGTGATGCTTTTCACATTTCTAAGCTGTTTTGGAACACACTACCAGAAACTTCCCAGCATATTTAAAGCTTCTTAATATAAGAAGTACGAGGACATTCTCATCTGTCATTAAGACAGTGGAAATTTTCTTTTCTACAGTTCAAGAATACATCCACCAGAAAACATTTCAATGGATTTTTGTTAGAATTAAAAAATGAAGCATAAGACTATTTGGCAAGCTTCTGGAAACCTATATCCAAAATGCTTTCTCAGCAAAGGCTCGAGATCAAAACCACAGAAGCTCTTACTGTGGGCTCTTCTCTGTAGAGTGGAATTTCCATGCAAAAAAAAAAAAAAAAACAAACCTGAATACAATTCACAAGTTTGTATTGCATTCAATTTAAAATGATTCAATTTAAAATTATGATAACTCTGGGTCAGAACCTGAAATACTTAAATTGCAAAATTCACTCAGTCAAAAAGTTCTTCCTGAGAAGTAACGGTCCTGAATTCAACCCCCAAATCTATCAGAAATGGGAATAAATGCAGGGGTAGTTCTATCTCTTCAAAACAGAAGATGCTTATGAGAGGACTTGTAAAATATTTTTAATTCACCTTTTATTTCGAGACAAAACAGATTTGCAGAAGAGGGAGAGTAAGATCACACAGATATCTCAAACCAAAATGAGGGCAATTTCTGCAGTTTTCTTCAGTTAGAAAAAAAAAACCCAAAACATTACATTATCTTCCTAAGAATGGTTTTGACTGAAAACCTCAAATTTTATCATCACAGGGAGTCCAACGGATCCTATTGTAGCATACCTGGAAGTAATTCCAGCCCAGACCAATAGTGAGATAACCCCATTTCATCAGTTGCTAGAGATTTGTTATAGGCTAAGTAAGAACAGGGTTAACAACTAAGACGAAAGTCATATAACTATTTTATCTTCTAGATTAAGTAATACCAAGAACAAATCTGTTAATCAATTCATGATAAATTTTGCATTTTGCGGTAAGACCCTCACCTAACATTTCAGAATGGCCATTTTAAAAACCCATAAATATTTCATTTCTACACTGCAATTTGCAAGCTGCAAACTTTCTGTTTAACCATTACACAGATGAACACTCAACCGTTATAAACCTGCCTGGGTTCATGCCAATAAGTTAAAATTGCTTCACAAACACAAGATTAAGTCAGCATTAAACATAAAATATATGCTACTACATTATTTTACAGAGCCGAGGGTGAACTTATCAGCACTAAATCCAAATCCTGGGGCAGATTTCCAGACACAGAAGTCTTTCTGTCTCACTTGGGAATCTCCATTGCCCAGCACACTCAATTCTGCCTGCTTGTTCAGTGGTTTCATTCCCTTCCTGAAGCCTTTTTTTTTTTTTTTGGACATTTTTCCTTATCTACATTTACATCGATTTAGTACAAGCTTCTAGACCAAAAGACAAAACCAGGTAGGTGTTCCACAGATAACTCCAAAATGTTACTGGTTTGGATCCCTGCCATTGAGCGTTTCAACAAGGAGTTCTCTGAGCAGTAACAGCAATATTTAGCCACACGAAACATTGTTCTCCCTTTGGGGTTTCAGTTACAGATCATTCTGCAACACCCAGGAAATCACACTTTTCTTTCCCAAGCTTTTCCACACCGCACCCACACCCAACCTTCTTTCTCCCAGCAGGGTGGGCTCCAGCAGCAAGGTGGGTACCTAACTGGTGGTGGGCTCTGCTGGGGGTGGTGGGACTCAGGGCAGATCAGCTCTGGGAGGAGATAGGTGTTCTGAACTCCGCAATTTCCCACTTCAGGCTCCCAGCTGAGGTGTGACAAGTGGCAACGCTTTGTCTGGGCACTCTCTAACAGCACTGGCATCCTTTCCAGGGATCGGGCACAAAGCACCCAACTCAGGAATGCCAGTTTGCAAACCAGCTGGTGAAAAGGCGGAACATTCTGAATGGGGAGACAAAGCCTTGACCTTCCTGGTCCAGTCAACGACACAAACCCAGGGAAGGGGTTCTAGAGGGAACGCTCTGGCAGAAGGAATCCCACTTAAACCATCAAGCTCAAATTCAATACCCTTCTGCACTCGTTTCCCACCTCACTGTGCAAGAAGACTGAGAATCAAGCATTACTCTCATTTTTTTTAATGGATCTTCCCTTTAGCAGGTCAAATTCCAAAAGAAGAGAGACGTGCTAGTCCTCTGTAGCTCACCTGTAACATTTGCAAGGTAAAACATCTAGAAAAAAAGAGCTTTCAGTCTAAAGGAATTTTTTTTTTTTTATGTAAAGTTTAAGAGAAATAAATTGTTAGGGAAAAAAAAAAATCTCAGTGTGCTTCTGCACAGTGATAAAAATAGTAGAATGCAAAGAAGTACTTCAAGTTTCCATTAATAATTCAACACCTCTGCAGGTAGTCTTCAGCCATCTGTGGCCCAAAAGGTCGGTTCTTGCTGCGAGTGTTGTGACAGCACACACCAGATTCCTAGATCAACTCCTCCTTTGGCTTTGTTTTCCTTTTCTAACTTCCATATTCAGCACTAATACTCTGACTTTTCTTCAGAGGTTTGTTATGTCCAACGTGTTCGCTTACCCAGTGAATGCAGCCACTACACAAAATTCAAGAGCAGTCAGTAACGTTAACACAGGTCCGTAAAACAGACTTTTAAACTGCTTTGAAATTCACCAATTATAGGTACTGCTTACACTTGTAGATGAATCACTGCTATCAGTCGATACCTGAGATATACATATACACTCCCTATTCACTCACGCAGAGAACAGTGTGCATCTTTTCTCTCTGCCAGAGAATAATGTCATTTTCATGCTGTGGCCTGGCCACCGCAGGTGCTGCGGGTCCCCGCAGAGGTGGCAGGTACCACGTGGCAGAGCTGCTCCCACTATTAAAAACTACAATCGAGTACACTGGTTCACCCTGTCACAGCAAAGCACCAAAATATTGCAATGTTTACTTAGTTCCACATAACCAAAATGGTGCTTTCTTGGCCCTGCCAATCATTTCTTAAAAATAATGAAAAAATAATAGGAAGTAAATATTTTACTTCTATGATCTTTGCTGTCTTTATACAATATGCATAAAGAATCAACAAGAGATGTTTTCTAGATGTTATTCCTCATTTGATCTGTGACAACGGCTTTCCCTCTCACCTCAGCACAGCTCGCTCTCTGCTTTGCATTCTGCACAGGCTCCTTTTCAGCATTCCACCGCGCTCCCACTCCTGTCTAGCACCGTCTTCAAAAAGGTGTCCATCTTCCCCTGCATTGCCTTACTGCGTCGCCAGATCTTCCTTACAAACTACTATTTCAAATTATTCCTAGATGATACTTTTAGATCTTTTAATGAGTCAATAAAACATGCTTCACAACGTACAGCTGGTCAGGAATCCCACCGTCCCGTTCAAGCGGAATCCCTGAGCTACAGCCAACTTCACTACATTAAAATAACTGTTTCCAATAGAAAGATTCCTGAGCTTCCAGGAGCAAGGAGGAGAAAAGATAAGGACTTGGTCCAGTTCTGGGCTCCCCAGTTCCAGAAGGACAGGGAACTGCTGGAGAGAGGACAGCAGAGGGCTATGAAGATGATGAGGGGCCTGGAGCATCCCTCTGATGAGAAAAGGCTGAGGGACTTGGGTCTCTTCAGTCTGGAGAAGAGAAGGCTGAGGGGGGATCTGATCAACGCCTATAAATACTTCAAGGGTGGGTGTCAGGAGGATGGGGCTGGTCTTTTTTCAGTGGTGCCCAGGGACAGGACAAGAGGAAATGGGCACAAACTTGACCACAAGAAGTTCCATCTAAACGTGAGGAGGAACTTCTTTCCTGTGAGGGTGGCAGAGCCCTGGAAGAGGCTGCCCAGAGAGGCGGTGGAGTCTCCGTCTCTGGAGACATTCAAACCCTGCCTGGACACGTTCCTGTGGGACCTGCTCTGGGTGGCCCTGCTTGGGCAGGGGGTTGGACTAGATCATCTCCAGAGGTCCCTTCCAACCCGATATCAATTCTGTGATTCTGTGACAAAATCAAGTCTCTCATTTCAGCTGAAGCGTCAGGCACACAAAGATGAAGATGTTCGGTTGTATTTGAGAGCTGTAGTTCCCCCTGCCACAACCCAGCAAGAATAAATAAATAAATCCAAATACAGAAGTAAAAACACCGGTGAGAGGGGCACTGGTAGAACCACTGAGACAAAAAGATAAAATGGAACTCTTCAGGCCCTGAGCCCATGTGCCACCATTGGTGTCCCACGTCACAGCTCTGTATTACAGAATGCCATTGACACCTATCTGGTTTTGTTAAGTACTTAATTAGATAATTTATCTAAAGTACATTCTTTATAGAAAAACAGAAGAGCAAGACAAACATCTCGGGTTTATCAAATTTACTTGGAAATGGCAGTTAAAGCTATGAGACACAGAGAACAATCAATAATCTCCTCAGTTATCCGTGGCCATACTACACTAACAGTCACCTCCGGAAGCGTTCAGGGTGGGGGATCAGCACAGCAGCAAGCCAATTAAAACATCATCTCAGAGAGAAAAAAACACAATCAAAGCGCCCAAACTTCCCAGGAAAACCTGCATAACCCATGGAGACAAACAGAAATGGAGGAAGCCCAGTGCCCTTGAATTTCTCCATCGACACAAAGGCAGAGAGAAGAAATGTAAGAACCAGAGAAGCATTAACGAAGCATTTCTAAAATGCTCCCATAACCTTCAGTCTCTCCACTACGGGAACACACCCAGTGCCAAAACCAAGAAGCGGTGGTTGTCAGCAGAACAGATGTTTCCGAGTTTGCTCCCCACGAGCTCCACAAGGAGCAGCCCGCAACCATCTGGCCACATTCCCCTGCACCGGGGCTCCACCAGTGGTTATCATCGTTTGCCACACTCCAGAAACCAGAGGAATAACCTCATATAGTGATACATATTTTTAATTAAAGTATGTGATTTGCAGTAATGGTCCAGCACTTCTGTGTTATCTTTCAAGGCATATATTTTTTTCACTGTCTACTATTCACAGGCCTTTCAAATTTCTACAAACAAGCTGGGGGAGCAGGAGGGGAACCAGCCACTACAACATATATGTTGAGTTGATGTAGCAGTAATTGCCTAACTCCTCTCCAAATACCATATGCTCAGCAGCGCAGCAAAGTCTCTCCAAGACTGTCCTAGTCTCCAAGACAAAAAAAATGAAGCACATTATATATAATTATCTATTCTCTCATTGTGGGTTTTTTTTTTTTTTTTGAATGGAGAAGCACAGATATAGTTATTTTCTGTCATTCCATTTGCTAACACTGAAGTCTCTCCCCACTCTAAAATTATCTTTGCACGTGATAACGTCAGTTCCTTTCCCACACATTACACTGCATTTCTATCACTTATTACTCATATTGCAAATGTAATTAAAATTAAGCACACTCAGGGAGCTATTTAAGGGAATAAGACTCCTGGACATTTCTGTCTATTAAGCCACTAAAATTTAGATTTACAAAAACTATTTTCTTCCCCTCTCCCTTCCCCCTCCTAACTCCCCTTCCCCCTCCTAACTGGTAAAAGTAGAAATTCACAAATTCACAAATGTACAAATTTGCAAGTGTACAATTACACATTTACTCCCTCTGTTCAATCACCACAAAAAACCTACTTCTTATCTTGCAAATAGTCTTCACAACAATATTATGAAAAAATCAAATCCTGGATATGCTCAGTATCAGAAATTACATAAACTAATGGAGTTATCCTAATGCTCCCCGGGAGCTAATTAAGTATACAACTGAAGTTAAAGCCTAATTCCTCCATAGCAAAATACTAAATTACCACATCACAGTCCTACCGTTCCTGTGGTCGGGTTACAGCTGACACCAGAGCTGTGGTACTGGAGAGACTGGCTGCCAACAGCCACCAAAGAGCATCATCATACAGCCCTGGATCTCGGCTGCAGTGAGAAAATTCAGAGGACAAGAAAGAAATTGACCGAGTTGAAAATTTCAGTGTTTCCTACTGAAACACTGAAAAAGGTATTGAAAAAACACTGAAGGGTTACTGAAAAAAGTAAGACCTTTTTCTTTCAAATGATGTGCCCAGCTGTACTCTTCAGAGCTGCTCAAAGTCCTCTCTGCTTCGACATAAAAACATTTGTAGACCATGGTAGATGGAGCACAAGCCCCCTAACTCTATCCAATCAATACACAACCATCTTCATTCAAAGTAAGCTGTGTTCTGGGTAAGAGAAGATACAAATCTATAACTTAGATGACAGCGCTCATTACTGACAGCGGGGGTTCAGTTTGGGGAGAAGCTGGGGTTTTGGTTTGTTTTTCCAGACCTCGGTAACCCCGCAGGTGCCCTGTGCTCCCGCCCAACTCACACTCCCCACTGGGCAGCAATCACCACTTTTAGTAACTACAGAACTGAAATGGATTTCAACCACTGACCTAGAAGGGAGAGATTCACACCATTCCCAGCTCTCAGCAGCAAAGCAGGGGGCTCCCAGCCAGCCTTCCCAAGAGCCTGTCTTCACACCAGGCAAAGAACAGAAAGTACATAACATTTGGGTTAGATCCCAGACTGCTTACTGGGCTACCATTTTCCTAAACACAAACAGGGTTGATATTCCATCTTAAATATTTCTTTTCTGTTTGCTTATGCATGGTCATGGACTAAGTCAAGCTAAAGTGAAGGCTGCCACCAAAACACAAACTCCTTCCCAAGATTCCTGCTTGGATTCCCAGCCCAGCTCACAGGGAATGCACGGAGTGGGATCCAGAGCGGGGCAGCCGAGGCTCCAGCAAGAGTGAAGCCACGTCCTACGAGTGCCTGGAAAGCTGCTCTAGATCAAAAAACTACTGCAAGCTGAAATAACGTGCACAAACTTCCAATGCCACCATCCTTCATTAATTTCCTCTGACACATGAAACATTTACCACGCAGGCAGGTAAACTCCACTTGTCTAAATTAAGCACATTTGTATGCCGTCCTGCTTTAATCTGCATTTCCATAGAAACCTAATTGTGTATTCCTCTTCTCATAAAAACAGGATTTAATTCTCACTCAGCAAGTTATGAGGCAGCAGGAAAAAAAAAAACGTTAAAGTAAAACTACTACAATCAGCTTTGTTGCTCTCTGCTTATTTTAGAAATCAAAATAAGTACAGCACATCTTAATTTAAATATTCTGAATTTAGTAGCAACTTGTCAGTAAAACCTGGTGTATTTGAAATCTTCTTATTTAAATCAAGTTTCATGATTTGGTTGCTACTGAGGCTGTGAGATTTAATTCAATACACAAAGCATAATTCCAACCCTCCTGTGTTAAAAATATTCTTTAAATAAATAATAGATCAAAGCAGTGTCACTTTGATGGCATATGCAGCCCAAGAAAGCAGGAGACGAAGGATTAAATGTCTTCAGAGCAGTCCCGGATGAAAGGGTGGGGGGCAAGTAAATGTTCAGTTACTTTATCTAGATTTACCACTCATTACTTTTCTTATTTGATTCTTCCCTCTATTAGAAATCTGCCTTCTAAAAAACCTTCAAGTTCATATAAACTCTGGGGTTTTACAGCAACGAAGCAAGATGGGAAAAAAAAGTCATTCCGTTCCCAAATCTTAGTGACTCATTTCCTCTAACTCCAGTGAAGCCAGGATGGCTCCCCAGGACTTCCCAAGATGATGAATAAGGGCAAAAACCCATCACTGCCTGTGTGTTTTTGTGATTCACGGGAGAAATTGCCACAGATTTACCTGCAACTCTGGCAGATAGACACTTGTTTTGGCTCACCTTTGAGAATTTCTTGATTCAGAGATAGGCTGGTGTGTTTAAATACAGGGAACGCTTCCCATCCTAAGCTTTGACAACTTCATTTATTCAATTCAAAATAATGCAATGCTTTCCCTGCTCTCAACTCACACCAAAAGGTATATCCCCTCCAGCCCTCAAGAAAACCTCTTTCAATAGCGTATTGAAGACAAGAGCAAATCCAAAGTCAACCAGACCTGGCTTTTAGAAGGAGGAGGTGAGAGACAAGAAAATGAAGGCAAACTGGGGAATGCAACAGACCCGCAGTCAGCCTGGGACTGGGGGAAGTGACTGGGTGTTGCTGTGACTTTGATTAGCAGTGATAGACAGGGGTCAGAGGCCTTGAATACGGACGACACGTCTTCCCTCACACCATCATTCCAAAATTATTCCTAACAAAAACTCCACAAATCTCAAGTTCCTGCATTGTTATTACGGTGATTAGTTTTCTGGACAAACCCATAAGACTCAAACTCCCATTTTCAGTTGATCTACATGAAAACAGCAGCAGCACGAATGAACAAGCCAGGTCATGTAACACAGGGTCAAACCAGATCATACGATTTTTATGAACTATTTTGCAGGATTAACCTAACATGAGTTAGCTGGAGGAAACATTTAACAAACGTCACTTTCCATCCAGAATTCTAAACGCCCCATCTCCCAACCCCCCTCCTTCATCCTCTGGTGTTCTAACAAGTTGTTATATCTTATCAAAAGCTAAGGAGACATTCAATGACAGCTAAAAAGCTGAATAAAATACGAAGACATGAAAAATAACTACTAAGATTTAAAAGTTATGAGATTGAGCATTCTCTAATCCGTTTCTCTTGCTCTCAGATGTCTTTATGTGCTTTTCATATATTCCTATGATTCTGCTCTTAAGCAAAAAGTAAGTAGACACAACAGCAAGTTTGTCCAAACACCACCTGATAAAGCTGTGCAGATACAAATGACACATGACCAGCAACATTGATACTGATAGAAAGAAAAAAGCCATTTGATTCAAGCTGACAGTGAAAACGTGACTAAACAGAAAAATTCGGATTTGCTCTTATTTTCTTCATTTACAAAAATAAGGCTCAGTATCTTGGAGAATGATTCAGGGCTGATTTCACTAAGCTCATTCATAGCGAGTAGCAACACAATTCCGTGAGAATCACATCACTCATACCACAGAGGACTCTTAGAAGAAGAATCTGCAACTCCCCAGGAGTAAGGATGGTAGGAACTGGGCTGTGACAACCACTGTAACCACTGCTCTCGTCTTCACTGAAACAATTCTCTTTGGCTGTAACACGCACATGAAACGCTTATCAAGAAATACAGAGACAATAGCTGATTTCTACAACTTTACTCAGGCTTATACTGCACAACCTATCGATTATCTTGATCAAGTCAATGTCATTCCCATTTTAGAAAGAAACAGCTTTGCAGAGCAGGAGATAAGCGAACAGGAAGCTTCACAGGAAGGCAGAGGGATCACTAAAATAGACACGCAAGCTCATCACACCTCCACAGTCTAGTAGAGAAAAAGCTGCTCTTTGCCAAAACCCGTTAAAGAAGACATACCACAAAACTTTGTGTTCTGTGGCTCATTTCAATTACATTCTCAAAAACCTCAGTTCAAACCATTAAAGATCTGCCAACTCAAATTTTCTGTACATGACTCTACTCAGTCAAATGATTCTGGTTCAGCCAGAGCCTTCCCCAGAACCTCTGAGCACTATGGGACCATGCTGGTGAACACCCCTCTAGGAACTTTTAGAATCATGTATAACATCCTCACGCCTGGCCATGATGCCTCTGGAAAGAAACTACAGGATGGAGTTGCAACAGGAGTTCCCAAGTTATTCCACAGTATTACAATCAGAAGCATAAACATAACAGGAATTTAATCACCCAAAAAACCTCATACCTTAAACAGAAAGTTATGGCCAAAATAACTTTGAGACCTATGGAATCCTGTAACCCAAAGCAGATTCCAAGAACAGAATGAGAGGAGCTGATTATCCACGGCATTTCCTAGGTGCTTTGTTTGCTTGCTTTTAACTTAAGCATTTAAGTTGGGACACAGATGCAGCACAGGATTCAAGACAGGCTGGCAGAGGTCTTTCTTTGACAGCTTGGTTTGATCAGTTTCACATGCAATATACGAACACAAGAGAAGCACCTGGCTTTAATACACCAAATGCTTCATCTAATAACTAGCATCCAAAAATCACATAATCTCATTTTTCCCACACAAAAAGAAAGCTTTCATTTTATATTCCACATAACATGCTGGTGGCAAACTTCAAATCCACAAAGCTCCCTTGCATCTTCACTACTAGACAACTTTAACGACTATGTTTATTGCACCTTGTACTTGCATCATTAACCTGCTGATCCAGAGAGCTCTTTAAGACCTCATTAATTTTATTGTCTTTCCTGAGAAACACTGAGTACCCAAATTTCATTTAAAGAGCTTAAACGAGGGAGGTACTCAAAGGCTGCATTACCATGAGCTTTAAATTAGTACTTGTGACCCATCTGCACGTTTGCTTCCCCTAATACAACATGACAGGTACATAAACTAAAGGCAAGTTACACCACGGGATCAAATACCCATCTGAAAACATTCATCTGAAAACACAGACTGTGCCTGAAGTACAGCAGCCCTCTGGGCACTTACTCCTCCCTTTTCACCACCTCTCCCCACTAATCCTCCTCCAAATCCCATCTTGCCCGTGAGCATTACCCGGTCCTTCATCCTCCAGCTCTGAGCCAAAGACTTGGAGCCTTCAATCTTCTCGCAATGCCTTTTCTTCATAAAGGCCAGAGGCAAGTTCCAGTCAGTCAGGTCAGACTCATCCTCCTCCCCGAGCCCCAGAAGAGGCGACTGCAGCATCTCAGACTCCATCAGAGGGGAAGTGCCGGGCAACAAGTGAGCAGCAATCTCCAGCCCAGCGGGCGCCGAGGGGGTCCCTCGGGCGGGTGGCGTGGGGGGAGGACGGGGCAAGGGCAGAGGGAGGCTCCGCTCCCAGGTGTGCGGGGAAGGACGAGCTCGGGGGAAGCCGCGCCTTCCACCTGGCGACTCTCCTCCTCCGCCGCGGCCCGCAGACAGCAGCCCCGTCCGGGCTCCGAGGAAAGCGGCGCCTCCCGGCCCCGCAGAGGGCCGAGGTACCGGCGGGGACCGGGCCCCGGGCCTCCACTCGCGCCTCTACCCCCGCGGGCCCTGCACTCTCTGCGGCGGGAGCCGCGCCCGGCCCATGGCGGCTCCCAGCTCCCTCGCACACCGGCGGGCCGAGAGCGGATCGGCGAGCTGCGCACCGAGAGCGGGCGGGAGGCGGGAGAAGACGGGGAGACTCGTCCCGCGGTGCCGGAGAGCCCGACTCCTCTCACCACCACATCAAGGAGGCGGCCATCTTTCCCCGGCCCACAATGCACCGCGCTACGGGCCGCCGCGTGGGACAAGCCGTGCCGCCGCCGGCCGGCCGCCGTTACCATGGTTACAGCGCGGCCTGTCCCGGGCCTAGCGCGGGCCGTCCCTGAACCCCTCCTCGGGTCCGCAGGGCTGACAACAAGCCGTCCTCCTCCGGGCAGGCGGGGACCGTCCGCTTGAATGTCCACGGCTCGCCCGTCCGGTCCCCTGCCCTGCGCGGCCTCAAGATGCCGGCGGTGCGCGGTGGCAGCCCGTCCAGGGGGGCTGTGGGGGAGGCACCGCAGGCTGGGCAGGTTTGGGGCTCCCTGTGGGAAAAGGCGTTTCAAGGGCAGAACAGGCACCCGCGGGGATCCCAGGCCGGGGTGGAGGTGAGGGGCTGAGCCACAGTGTGTCTGTCCCAAGGGGAGAAGGTCCTGCAGCGCTGAACCCACAGACCAGAAGGACAAGGCGTTATCCATGGTGTTTGCTCCTCCTGTCAACTGCCCCACCAAGCTGCACATCCACCGTGGGCTTCTGCACTGGGAGCCATGGGGTGCGATGCCCTCGTTTCCTTCAGGGATTTTCCCTCCTGCAGCACTGAAGGGACAAGTTCATTCATTACCAAAAAAGAAATACACCCAAAAAAATCAACCTGGTTTACATTGTCGTCACTTAAAGCAACACAGGATGAACTGCACAACATACCGAGTATAAAACTACAGTTCTGATGATCTTCATCTTAAACAGAGATAAAATTACCTCTGTGATGTGAAGCTCCTGGCTGTGAGCAGCGGGAGCATCGCACTGGTATGTCCTGGTTCCCCCAGACATGCCATAGTGCTCGTTCTTGGACCTTACTCCACTTCCAGTTGTGGGGGGTCGTTTATACTGGGGCAAAAGAGCGGGGCAGTGGTGAAACGGGACGACAGACTCCAGCAGAATTATGCCTAAGAAAAAGCAAATGTATTATTTCAGGAATTTATCAAATAAACAGAAGGTTAATGAATGTCAAATATTGCTCCTAATTAAGTTCCTCATTTTTAGAATATATAATGTTTGCCCTTAGCAGTAATCGAGTCCAACTGCATTCATACTTGTAATACTTTAAAGGTGTAAAAATTATTTCAACGTAGAAATCAAAGAATACATGTATAATTTGATTTATAGAATCATATTCATTATCATTAATATTTTCAGTGTTTACAGTGTTTACATTCATGGAATATTTTAAGTGCAATGACTGTTTCCTACATTAGATTGGAAAATTATATTTCTTGGAGGCTCTGGAATGGCCAACGTTTGCTTTTGCTCCTTTGATTTACTGACTGAGCTGATTCATTGCTTTATGGGTGTGCTTTTATGCTGATGGCTGATCATAACTACATGATTGTTATTGAAATGAATTGCCGTGGCATAGAAAGCATTTATATTGTGTTTCTGCTAACCTTTAATGATTTCCCCACACCGACGGCAGCTGCACAAAATGGGAACAACAATCCCAACACACCACCTGAAAAAATGACAGCCCCTGGAGGGCCCGGGGCAGTTAATCCAGCGCCGCGGCCGCACAGATGGACCCCGGCCATGGGCAGCGCCACCGCTAATCCTGGCTCCCGACGGCTTTAGGGAGCCTGTGCCCCACCAGAACCCGCTGCTCCGCGGCCTCGGGAGCCACCGCCGAAAATACCTTTGAAGGACACAGCTGCCAGAGGGCAGAGAGCACAAATCTGCCTCCCTTCCCCTACGCGCAGCTTTAAAACGGTGATTATTTCAGATAAGGACTGCCGTGTTTTCACGGGGGGCTGGGGGTGGTGGGACACGGGGACCAGCATGGCAGAGCATCCCCAGCCTCAGCAAAGTGGGGCTGCTCTCATGACAGTTTCTGAGAGCTGGCTGGGATGACATCACCTACGTGCTAAATACATGTTATTTTATTTTTTTTTAAACGCATGATGAAAAGGGCATAACATTTAGTTTTAGCAAATCTGTGATTGGAAATTTGTGAACTGACCAGAGCCGGTAAATATCAAATGAAAACATTTATCTGCACTTTATCAGATCTCTGAATAAGGCTTTTCTAAAGGACACATGCGGCAGGTCAGTGGGGATCAGTCTCCATTTGAATTCCTAAATTTGCAAGTTTTGATGGAAATCAGAATGAATTGATTTGTTCAAAAATAGCCCTGCCAAGCGCTTGGCTCTGATGGCATCTGGTCTCTGATAATGAAAATCTTCAGGATGGTGGTCATGGGCTCTCGGATCATTTGCAGTGATATGCCTTAATCAAAGCAACTCACCTTATTTCAGTCTGCATAGGGCAAGAACCAAAGGGAGACATAAATAATCTTCCATTTATGTCTCCGTAAAAATTACTTGTTAGAAGTGATGCCATTCCCTGGACTTCTTTTATTTCACTCCATAGCCCAGTGTCAGCTCCTGGTTTCCTTCATGGCAGAAAAAATTCTGCAGCTTTTACTCGGGCAAAGTATTTCTCAACGTTAAAAGGCAAGCCCCCTGCCACTGGAGTAGAAAATTTAGGCTACTGTTGTGCTTTAACCCCAGCCTGCAACTAGAACCACACACCCCAAGAAGGGGCAGGGGGTAAAAAGGGGAAAAAAAAGGAGGGGAAAGGGAGAGAAAAACCTTATGGGTTGAGATAAAGACAGTTTAACAGGTAGAGCAAAAGCCACGCACAAGCAAAGGAAAACAAGGCCCTTGTTCCCTCAAAATTAAAGCAGGAGCTTCCATCCTACCCTCAGTGGGCAGAGAGAACAGCTGATTTCTCCACATTGAAGTGAAACTAACTCTTTTTCCGTGTGTCCAGTTTGTCCAAAGCTTTCTTAATTCTGGTCCCATTCTCTGACGTGCCCTAGGGACACAGCTTTAGTCTGAAAATCCAGTGAGCACGGTTCCTAATCGCTCCTCTTGGTCAACAGCGGGAGTTATCAGGGCAGCCCCCAGCCCCATGTGGGTCTCTGGAATAAATACCTGCTCCTTCCACGTTGAGAGCAAGCCCTTGGTAACTCACACCGAGCACCCAAATTGCTGTCATTTCATCCAGCCCCCGTTTGCTAGGTCACTGCATGCGTGGCGTGATTTTAGGCATTGGCCAGGGAGGTGTCTGTGTCTCAGCAAGGCATCAGGGCTTCTCCCCGAGCTGATAAAGATCTCGTCGAGTCAGTCGATAGAGCTCAGAGAGCAATTCATCTGGAAAAAAAATACAGGGTGAAGTGAGCTGTGTCCTAAGCTGGGTTGGCCGTATTGAGTAGGTCACTGCCTGCCTAACGAGGAAAACATGACTATATCCAGTCTGGAAAGCCAATTATGTTTTAGTGCTCTGAAAATACGACTGGGAGTCCCACAGTCAAACGCCCGGTTAATTTGTTCTCCTTTGCATTTCAACACCGAGGAAGCTTTTATTGCGAGTGCAGGAAGATGCTGCGGCTCCTGCTCCCTTTGGAGGCACTTTTGGCTGGTTGGTGTTTGTTTATTGCCCTCCCCCAGCTGCCTGCCCACGGGCTGAATTTTCCCTTCCACTTCTTTGTGGCACTTCTGGCCTCACTGGCTTTGCTACCCCCCTAAAACACACACACATGCTCATGATCAGAGGCAGAACTTCTCCTGCTGTACTTGGTGCTGGGAGCTCACTGTGGTTCAGATCCCTGTGTTCCGATTCTGGGTTTTTTTTTTTCTTTTATAAAGCCCAGCCCTGGTTTAGCAAATCTGTTCTCAATTAAAGCGGCGTTGTAAAACCCTTGTTCCTAGGGAGTCTAGGGAGCGGAGACACCGTGTCGAGTAAGGCACATTAAGTGATGTCCTAAAAACCAAAATGCAGAAGGATTGTCTGCCAGAAACACACTTGGACAGATTCTTCCACCTGTCACTCTCTTTAATGAAAAATTCTCCTATCTCAGTCCCTGTCAGCGTCCTTTGCTTTGCCTTATTCAGGCAGCTAATTCTAATTCCACTCCTGGGCAGGAAGAGAGAGAGGTATGGAAAGAAGAACGTTACTTGTGAATATCAAGAGAGATTTTATCTTTCGTTTTCATTAGCCAAATCCACAGGTCACCAAATGGGTGGAAGTCAGATGCAAAGGTCTGTGCCCTTAGCCAAAGGGCTACCTTTTCCATGGCTTTAAGAGCAGGTGCTTGGCTATACACTTACGCGTGCGAACACTTCCCTTCCCCGAGCACCGTTGGTACAGCCACGGCCGGGGCTGTTCTAAGCATTTAGGGGTGAAACAACAAGGTTTGTTTTAACACTTCAGTCAGCGGAGCCTTATATCCTAAAGACAGTAGGTAAAATATTTATTAGGAAGAATATCTATTTTTAACTAAGTATGATTTCAGTTCTATTATTTATGCATGTACAGCTCATAGGCTTCCGCGCCTGTCTCCTCGCAGTAAATGCGAATCCAAGACCTGAGGCTGGAAACGGGAATCGGAGCCTGGGGAGGAAAGGATCGGGAGGCAGGTGAGAAGGGGGTGGTTGATGTTACGTGCCAAATCCAATATGCATCCACACCACACATGATTCATAAAATTGACTCTCCATCTCATAAAAAGAATCCCAGTGACCTCCCTCTGGGGGAGAAGCAACTGAGGAGTCTGTTCCTGGTCCTGCCCCACTCTTCCTGACTCGCATCCTTCGGACACCCCCGGGCTGAGAGGCAGCAGTTGCAGCATTAAACCCTCAGGTTGGGCTCCACAGAGCCCCTGTCTGATGGCTGCCAAAAAATGCCTCCTCATGAGTAACTGCTGATGCCACGTTTGCTTTCCCAGCAGTTCCCACCACAGGGACTGCCACCGTGTCGAGGAGGAATGGAAAACCTGTGGGCTTTCCCTTGCCCAAACAAGAACCAGCTTGAAAAGACTGGGAACAGAAGCTGAATCAAACCTGAAGCAGAGGAAACCACCACAGGGCTGCTGAGTTTTACCCCAACTCATTTTGCTTCCAGAAGAGGGGTACACATCCATAGGGCTGCCGTCACACCGCCCTGCTCAACACGGGGCCACGCAGAGCAGCCACCTCTCTACCCCGTAGGAAGGACACAGATGTCCCTTTGAAAATCCTCTGAGTCTGTGTTTGAGTCTCCCTGGGCTGACACAGAGGGACTTGTGCAGCCACTTCATTCTAGGAGACACAGACGGGACTTGGAGGAGGCTGAGGATGGTGGCCAGAGCACTTCATGTGCCGGTTGTTCCCGGTTGCCCCCGGTCCTGTTGCTGGTGCAATGTGCTGTCAGGAAGCCATGAGACTGCCTTAAATCATGGGAGACATCAAATGGGTGCAAAGCTGTGTCTCAGTCGGGAGTGCTCCATTAGCAATGTGTCAGGGATTCTTCTTCTCTTCTCATGTTGAAAAGGCCAGAATAAATACTAGGTCAAAAAAATCTCTCCTTGCCCTTTCAGAAGGAGAAATGCTTTGGCATTGGGGGAAATTTTTGTCACCAAGAAAAAGGAGAGAGAGGAAGAAGAGGTGGTGCAGCGGTTCGAAGCAGAAAATGTGGGAGTTCTAGCTTTTCTCTTTGCCACCGTTGAACTTAAAAGGGCAAGTTTCCTGATGAATCAGTAGCTGTAGAGTTTAGTTAATGAGAGTATCTGACATCCTTGGATACAAGGTAGTAAGGAAGTTAGAAGTAATTTAGACTGTGAGGCAACAGCTGCATTTCACCCCAAAGGTGGCTTTAGTTCACTGACAAATGTAAAGATTTCTGTGTTCCTACTTGCACAGGGGAGACTTAAATGACCGCTCCGAAGACTGACAAAAATTGGTTGCTTAATGGAGATGTTTTTCTCATAAAGCCTGAGTAAAGCTGCACTCAATACGTTTGGGGATACGATAGATTAGATAGTTTGTAGGAGCTGTTAATAGAGTTCTCAAACCACTTTGCTATCCATCTCAATGAAAGGCGTTATATAAATGTAAGCTCATTTGTTATCATTATCTCCCTTTGTCTCTCCGAAATCAGGATAATTTGCCAGGTTATCAGGCTATGTGTGTTTAAAAACACATGATAGATGTCACCTCAGCAGATATTCACCGGTTTTCTCATTATTAAGAGCAGAAATGTTTCCTTAAACACTCTGTAGCTATTATAGATCCGTATCAGCTGTGACTCAGCGACAAAACCACCCCAATACACTGGAAACAGAAGCCAGGGATCGCTGCTGGCTCCTTCGGAGCCTGTCAAAAGCGTTCAGACCAAATGTCCTGTTTTCTGGCATATCTTTTTGCAGTTTCCTTGGCAAGCACACCTTCCCACGAAGGGCAGGCAAGACCCGATATCCCCTTTAATTGGAGCTGAACTGGCTAATGAGAAGCAATCCAGCGTTTTAAGGGAAGTTCTCATACTGCCTGCTCTTGGGGCTTGGGAATGTGGAGGTTATTTCACGGAGCAGCAGCTGGAAATGCCTGTGCGAGGATGCAGAGATTGCTCCAGAATCAGAACCCCTACGGGTTGGTTTCACGATGGGCGACAAAAGAGGCAATGACCAAAAAAGCTCAGATCCAACCAAAGGAAACCCTGAATGGAAAATTACAGCCTGGGTTGGCCCATGAAGTGTTAACCAGTAACATCGTTTTAGATGGAGAAACCCAAAAATCTCTTCCTACACCCAGGAAATGTAATTATCGTCAGAATCAGCACATTTCTCTAGTTATCTTTTTACCATTCCCATGAAATACATCAGCCCAAGCCCTTTCCTTTTGCCTAGGAAATTTCAAACTCAACTTCCTGATACCGAGTGACACAGTGATCAACATCCATTTTCTAAGTCTTAGTGGGTTTCATGGCTGATATGTTAGCTGCTGAAATCCAGCAGGTTTCTAAGAAATAACGTGACTAGTCCTATTATAATTAATGGAAGTGAGATGAACATACACACAAACTTCTCTTCCTGCCATTTACACTGGGGAGCATCCACGCAGCTGGGAAGTGAAGCCTTTTCTACATGGTAAAATAAGCGCTACATAAATATAAAGTGTGAATTTATAGTACACTAATGACTTCCCATTAAACTGCTGATTGAACAGTTAGGATGTGGCGAGCAGGAGAAGCTCACTCCCTTTCCAGAGACCATGCCAAGAGCTTCTGTCCTTGGAAGCAATGCGGCACAGCTAGCGTAGTCTGGATTCAGGATTTAATTTATTTCGCATTTCCCACGCAGAAAAGCCCCAAGAAGTCAGAGCACAAGGCAACCAGCCCCACAGACCACATGCTGACATCATTGCTATGCCCCAGCGAAGCAGCGCAGTGCTGATGTTCTCAGGTTTGCAGTTCTAGAGGTGCAAAATGCTGTAACAAATAACAAAAGGAATGTGCACTGCTCCAGGTGTGCAGCCCAGAGTTTTCCAAGTCACCTCTAAAAGAGACGGTGTCTCAGGGATTCCACTGCTGTCCCAGTCCTGGTGTAGAACCAGCCAGGAAAACCCTCCACTGGGTTCCTGCCGCTCCTTCTGCATCTTCATCTTCTGAGCACCTTCAGCTCGAGCAGTGCCAGCTCCACATACCAGCCAAAATGTCTCCAGCTTCACTTACTGCCTGGAAGCAGCTTCTGTGTCATTCCAGTTACTCTCTGCAGCTTCTTAAGCTTCAAATCTTGAAAAGGAATCAATAACGTACCCAGCCCTAATGGCATCCTTGCCAGCAAAGAATCTTCGGTGCCATAAGAGCCCCTTTCCCCCACTAAAAGCCACACTTTAGGTAAGGGTCAGCCCTCACAGCAGGGAAATGCAATGGATTCCTATTGCATTATAGCATTTTTATCTATCCTGTCTGTAAAACCTTGCTGTGTTTTAACTCTGAACCACCGGGAACACAAACACAAATTGATGTTGGCGCAGACAATGCGCTCTCTCACCCACCACGAAGGAGCAGAGCGTTCCTCCCTCTGGGGGAGCTCTGCCCGTCCCAGACCTCGCCATCTCCGCTCCACCTTCTCCCTGGCTGGGAGCAGGAGCCAAAACAGAGCTCCCCTGATCCAGGGTTGGCATCTGCACCCGTGCCCACACACGCATCTGCCCACCCCAGGCCAGCCCCCCCGTCTGCCTGGGATGCACTGGGAGCTCCCTCCAGCCTTCTCCTGCCGAACGTCCCTCCTCCCCTCGCCTCCATCCCAAAGGTGTGCAGGGAGACATGCCCAGCCTCCACAGACATTAGCATAACAGAGGAGAGAGCGTGGGAGAAAGAGAGCAAGAGACTGTGCAAAATAATAAATAATCTCGGGAAAAAAAAGTAGGGCACCAGCAGTGTCGCTGGCTTTTGATGTCTCCCTCTCATCCTGCCCTGGCTGTTCTCCTGTGAAAAGGGAACGCTGCGAGGTGGGAAGAAGCCCCAGAGCAACAGGGACACGGGGCTGGTTCTGTTCTGAAGCGCCAGCGGGATTACAGATAAATATTGAAGCTATCAAAGAAGCTTAGGGGATTTAGGAACCCACTCCCCATTATTATCCTCTCCGGGGGGGCGGGGAAGCGATCTTTAGCAGAGACCTACAGCAAACACCGGGACGGTGCTGACTCTGGAACACCCCACTCCGCTGACAAATTCCCCCTTTGTCTGATGGGGGAAACAATGACAAACATGATTTTTCATGATAAATGGGGTCGCAGTTTGTCCAGCTCCTGGCGTGTCCCGGGCTGCACCTTCTCCGTGTTGGATGGAGACTGTGGGCAGCAGCAGCAGGTCCAGTCCCACCACCTGGGCAGGATGGGGAGGACCAGGTCCCGGCTGGGAACTGGGATCCGTCATGCAGCCGGCACCCAGCTTTCTCTTACAGCCAGTAAATCCCGAGAAAGCTGAGAAACAACTTGAGGGATGGTCTGGAAGGCAAAGCTGTTGGTTCTTCTGGTGCGTGTGTGCACAGATAGGGGTGGAAATTACTGCACAAATCAATTCTGAAACGGAGAGGCGGATGTGGGATGCTTTAAACCTGCCTCCATTCAAATACGCTGCTGAAGCGTCACAACAAAACTTCATTAACAAAACATGATACCAGGGCCTGTTCCTCCTCCCGTCTCCCAGTTCCTGCTCTAGGACAACCTCACTGCCGGTAAGGAGATTTTTAATTTGCACCAGCCTAAGAGAGTGGGGAAGGATGTCTGCATTAGCATCCTCTGGGTACAACCTCTCCTCTGGGACTCCTGGGCTCACGGCTGATTCCCAGGAGCCTGCAGAAGACTCAACCCAGCTCCCGTCCTCAGCCCCAGAGCACAGCCAGCATCTCTCTTCTCTGTGCTCCTCAGAAGTCACCATCTCTTCCCCGCAGGAACTAACCCCAGATGGGTGCCCGAGGCTGGAGCTGGGTGCCCACGTGTGGCTGCCAACCAGAGACACAGCTTCACGCTCAGTTCTAGACTCCAAAACAGCATCTCACAGCCGGCAGGAGCCCGACAGGACACCGTAGAGGCAGAGGCCAAGACCCAGCTCCCTCCCTCTCCTGGTCCAGCCCGTTGGATTCTGTGCGGGGACTTTCACCGCGGCACCGAGCCCCCTCTGCAGCTCGCCCCGCAATTTTGGCTAATGCAAGATCAGCCCTCAAGCAACCAAAATGGTTTCTCTGCTACACTTTTAAGGGAATACTGCAGTTTTAAACCACAAATTAAATTTTTAATGAAACTTCATAACTGTTGTACCCAAATGTAATGTAATATTGATAGGAACTGTGCATCCAGCTAGCATGAGATTGCCCTAGAAAGCTTTTTAGGATGTTATGCAATATATAGCTAAATTAATTATTTGTAATGAAAGGATCTGTGTCCCTATAGCATCACCGAGACCTACTAGTACAAAGAACACACTCCTCGCTCTCACTGGATGTAAATGTCTGGCAATTTAGAAGGAAAGCGACTTTTGAGATGGGAACAATGAAAGAAAGGGAAAGAGAAAAGGGGAGAGACTGAATGTGTGTGAGAGAGAGAGAGGGGGAGAGGAACAGAGAGGGAGAGATCTGCAAAGAAAGACTGCAGCAAAATGCAGCAAATTTCCAAACTCCAGTCCAAAGTGTTTGCCTGTTACAGAAGGGAATTCTCCACCGTGCACACACAGTGTCTGGACTAGCTGCACACCAGGCTCGAGCTGTTCTAATGGCAGCTGTGGATTTTAGAAGGCGTAAAAAAAATAGAATATTTTGCATATACACTAGTCTGCAAACTTAACCATGGAGCAGCTCAGAGAAATGTGCTGGTGCTGGGCGTCTTGTCGGGCTGCCCAAGGCACAGGGCTCTGGAAAGGGTCCTGCTCCCTCCTGGCGTGGGCTCCGCGGGGACAGCGGCGCCGTGGTGTGACCAGGGAGCCTGTCCTTGCTGTAGCCCCCTCAGAACGAGCCCTTGTATCAAAACCACCCCAAAAAAGCAGCCTGACAGCCGCTGCCACGTCCTGCTGGGGCCGGGGGGGAGCAGGCAGGGGCTGGGGGGGCACGATCCCTGCGGGACCCACAGGGACACCGGGGAGCACAGCCAGCGGCTCAGCCGCATTCCAGCCAGATGCACAAACAAAAGGAGCTCGGTGAAGTCTACCCATTACTATTTCCCATTGCAAAGCTGTCTCCATTCCATAATGGATCATATTGTTCCCATTCCGCAGAGGAGACTTAAATGCGGAATCAGCATTACCCCACAGGAGATGTTTTATGTACGGCAGGCTGCACAAACAGGAGAGAACGCTTCCACTCCCTGTTCCCTGGGGCTCCGGCTCCTGGGATTAAAGAGATTTGTCCACTTGAAAAAAAAAAATATATAAAAATGCCCTATATGCATTTGTAATTCTGCTGTTCTCACACAAAGGTTAGAGTTGGGCAGATCGAATATTTCCACGCCTCACCTCTGCGCCGGGCTGTGCAGAGGGCACCGGGCGCCGGGGCTTCTGCTCCCCAGGGGGAGCACCCGGGACTGTCCGAAACGATACTCGTCCATCACAAATACAAATGTGCCCGCTGGCTCCTGTTCAGGACTAAATCATCTCCAAGGGTCCTTGATCGCTGCGCTCAGCTCTTTCCAGCTAGAGAGCGATAAATCAGCTAGCTACAGAGAGCGCTTTGGAAAGAGGCGAGAGAAGAGTTAAAAATAATAGGGGCTCCATTATTCCATTACACCCCTACAGCTCCTAAATCTGCAAAAGCAATAACGGATCCTACTGCATGATTCAGTGATTCTGGGAAAGCTGAAATCTTGATCATATTTTCTAGCTCTTTCTTTGCATTAGGAGACACGGGGGTTATTTTGCTTATCTATCGTAGCGCAGCTTTGTTGTTTTTTTGCTATCTAGGTATTTACACGGTCGCCATCACCATAGTGTCGGAGCGTTTATTTTATTGCGCCTGTCACCTTCGTCTCCTCTCAGCATAATGTGCGACGGATGACAAAAGATTCCGAGTTAAATCGGTTCAGTGACACGAAGAGCTTTGTCAATGCCACGCAGATGTTAACAGAAGCGGGTACCAATCCAGCTGCCTCTCCGACCAGTTCCACGCTGGTGTAATCGTGTTGCCTGCAGTAACATTATTTGTGGTTTGCGTTCCCTGCCTGTGGCAGAAGAATTAGACCTGCAGTCTTTTCAGCCTTTCCCACAGCATCCCTTCTCTCAACAAAACCCCAAACAAACAAGCAAAAAACCAAAACAAAACCGATCCCGAAACCAAACCAGCACGGAAGGGAGACTGCTCTGCCCAGTAAAACGCATCCTGCCTCTCCCCCTCAACTCCCCTCTGCTCCGTTCCTGTTCCATCCAAACGCTACACAGCACAGGGAGGAAAAGTAACCCGGGCAGTAAAGCCAGAAGTGAAGAACCTAGTGGAAACACAGATTTTCCCCCAGGATTTCCCCAAGCAAAGCACAGAGCACACAGGTGAGCTCCTCGCTGGCTTTGGAGGCACCGAGCTGCTGCGCGGGGGCAGGATCAGCAGGAAAAACCAGAAACCTCAGGAAGTTGATAAATAACAAGTCTCTGCAGCCTCTGTAAGCACCGGGATGGGTTGGATGGAGGGACAGGGACAAAAGCACCACAGGATCCCAGCGAAGGTGCTGCAGGAGCGCTGGGCGCTCTGGCACATCTCCCCGCTGCTCGGCCGCTTTTGTCCCAGCGCTGCCCTGCGCTGGGCATCAACGGCCAGACCCAGCCACAGCAGAGAGCTGGGGGGTTTGTCACCCTCCTTCTGCTCTGCCCGATGACGACCCCGAGCCTCCGGGTTTGGCCATGAAACGCCGTTTGAACTGTAACCCGCAGAGCACGGCTGGATGAGGAAAGGGGCCTCCCGAAGGCAGCTGAGATGCCTTTGAGGAGGAAACGCTCTACGCCAAGGTAGTGTGTCATAAAACTCTTGGGGCGAGATAAACACCTGCAGCAGAAAAGGCATCAAACTGAGTCACACACTCACAGGTCCTGCTGTGAGCAGCTCGGCGCGCTCCAGCTCCCGGCGAGGGCTCGGCGCCCGCATCAGAGCAGGGGGGATAAAAAAGGGGGGAGGGGGAATAAAAATAAAAAGGGGCAGCGCTTCATCTTTTGCGGACCCACGCGCTTGCAAAGCCCTTGCATTTTACTGACCCACTTCGCTAATCAAAATTAATTGCTTCGTATTTCACAGGATAACTTGGCATTATGTAAATGCTCCAGCCATATGGGGCTGCTGCAGTGCAGGTTGGGTAGAGCAGGCGCCAAACTGAGCTGAGAGAACCAAATTCACCTCCCGTACGAACCAGAAGCACATTTAGCCAGGCAGGCTGCAAACTAAACCTCCCGGCAGCGTAGGTATTCCCCGGCACCATACGATACTGTGGAAAAAAAAAATAAAAAATAAAAAAAAAAGAAAAAAAGACAAGGCTAAACCCAACAGGTAGGAGAGTCTCGGGGAGCTGGGGCTGCAGGGAACGGGATGGTCCTGCTCCTGCTCTTGGCCAAGAGAAAAGCTGGGAGGAACAATGGCAGGGAGGGAGAAGCTGCACGCTTGCTTCTCCGGGACTGAAGAGGCATCAGCCTTGGCTGAAGTGCCAAGAAGATGAGAGAAGCAGCAATTCCGTTGGCCACGAAGTATTTCCACCAAGGACAGATGCCGATATTACCTGGGAATGGTGGTTTGGGTTTTTTTTTCCCCCATAAAGAAGGAAGAAAACGAGGAGCCGTTGCTCCCCCGGTGCCCGCACCAGAGCCCTGCGCCACCGGCGCTTCGCTGCACCTTATCCCCGGGGATGCGCCGCGATTGCGGGGCCCCCTCCAGCAGAACCCCCAGCACCTCCCTGCCCCACAGCCCGCCCCCCTCCGCCCCACGGAGCGGCCCGGGGCTGGCGTCTGCTCCCCCGCCGTGGGGCTGCCTCTGCTCGGGGGCGGAGGGTGCGGGGGGGGTGGCAGGACCGGGGACGCCCGGGGAGGGGGAGGCGCTTTGCCGCGCTGCCGGGAAGAGCCCTGGCCGTGCGGGGAACCGGCACCGCGCCCCCCGCCCCCCTCCTCCACCGGGAGCGCACGGCGAGCCCGAGGGGGCGGACGGCACAGGGGTCCCACGGAGGGCGCGGGGCGGCCCCTTCCCCGCACGGCCCTGAGCGCACAGGCAGCGCAGCACCCCCTCCGCACCCCCCGTATGCACCCCCCGCACGCGCAACCCCCCCGCACGCACACGCGTGCACACCACG